>PISX010010440.1:0-70349 GCA_004024625.1 Mellivora capensis | reverse complement strand
TGATGGTGATGATGGTGATGATGGTGATGATGGTGATGATGGTGGTGATGGTGGTGGTGATGATAGTGATGGTGGTGATGGTGGTGATGGTGATGAAGGGATGATGGTGATGATGGTGATGATGGTGATGATGATGGTGATGGTGGTGGTGATGATAGGGATGGTGGTGATGATGGTGGTGATAGTAATGATGGTGGTGGTGATGATAGAGATGATGGTGATGATGGTGATGGTGATGGTGGCGGCTGCAGTGGTGACGGTTAACATTTACAGAGCACTTGTCATGTGCCCAGCACTGTTCTGAGTACTTCCCAGTACTCAGAGAGTACTAAGAGATAGATACTTTCAATATCTCCATTTTAAAAGGAGAAAACTGAGGCAGAGGGAAGTACTTAGCCCAAGGTCACATTCCTGATGAGGGGCCAAGCCAAGTCCCAGGTGTTCTGAAATCAGACCCCACAGTTGTAACCAGTACACTCCATGGCCCACAGCAGCCACATTTGCTGAAGACATGTAAGCCTGGAAGAAAGGCAGTATCTTCCCACTCTCCCTCATGGCAAGGGTATGCTCTTGGGCTTGGGCTCATAGCCAATGGGCCATAGACTGAGTGTGGGTGTTCCCTCCACCCCCAAATTCATATGTTGAAACCAAAGCCCAGTAATGGTATTTGGAGGTGAGGCTTTGGGGGAGTGGATTAGGTCATGAAGGTCTCGTGAATCTCATGAATGGGATAAGCACCCTTATAAAAGAGACCCCGGAGAGATTCCCTGGTCCCTTGTGCCATATGAGGACACACGGAAAGATGGCTGTCTGTGAACCAGGAAGTGAGCCCTCACTACACACCAAGTCTGCTAGCACCTTGATCTCAGGCTTCCCAGACTCCAGAACTGCGAGAAATAAACTTCTGTTGTTTATAAGCCACCCTAGACTATGGTGTTTGGTTCGAGCAGCCCAAATGGACTAAGACACAGCAGCTTCTGGGTGTTTCCTCTTGGATTTTCTCCCTCCAAAATAACTCATGCTCACTCTCATTCCTGCTTCTCCTCTTGAGAAATTCATTTGATGGGATGGTGTTGGTATCGAAAGCAGTCAATGGGGTAAGGAGGGAGGAAAGGCTGAGTCAAACCTAGAGCCAGGTGGGTGGAGGCCTTGGACCTGGGCCTCCCAAGGGGCCTGTTTACCCATAGGGACTCTTCCTCAAAGCTTTTCCCATCAGGCCCTCCTAGACACTCTGGGCTTCCCCCACCTCAGCCACCTCAGGTGGAAAGGATGAACAGCAGGTTATGGCCTTGGCTCTTCTGAAACCCTGGCTCTGAGAGTGGTCCCACCACACCCCTCGTACAGAGGAGTTTACTGGTCGCTGAACGTCTGGGTGCATTTCCTATGTGCCCTCCTCATCCCAGCACCATGTCCCCTTTCCTCAGCCTCCTTTGCAGTTAACAGAGGCTCCATGAGAAGTTCTGGCCAATGCGTTATAAACAGAAGTGATGTGTGTCATTCCTGGGCCAAAGGCATTTAAGAGCGCAGTGCGACTCTACCATTTCCTCCTCTTCGCCACGGTGACTGAAAGAGACCACATGTTCCAGATGGAGCAGCTGCAAGACGGTGGCGCTTCTGTCAGTCTGGGTCCCTGCACTACTGTACAGACCAGAGTCCACCACCCTCCCTGCTTCCCACACTGGACATGTAATGTGAGGTCAGACTGTAAAGAAAGGAAGAAGGATACGGGAACCTCTGTTGTGCTAAATCATCGAGAGTTCCCAGAGAACCTGTTTAGTGCAGCACAACCCTGCCAACCCTACTATATCTCCCCTGGCCACCCGGGGCTCGTGACCTTGACATATTTGGTTTGAGAACATGTTTGGATGACATTCTGATTTGAGAGAACCAAGCTCCATTTGCGAGCCCCTACATAACAAGGATTTCAGTGGGGGACAGAAGTATGTCAATCCCCAATTTCAAGTGTTCTCTAGCCACAGGGAAAAGGAGGAAATTTCAAGCCCTGTAGCAGGATCCATCAGCAGGACAATTCCCACCTGGAGAAGGGAGGTGTGAGCAGAGGCAAGTGGTAGAATCTCCACGAGAATTGGGACCTTGGCCTATGTTTAAGGGCTTGAAATTGACGTTAGGGGGTGCTTGAGTAGCTCAGTTGTTAAGCATCTGCCTTCGACTCAGGTCATGATCCCAGGGTCCTGGGATTGAGCCCTGCATTGGTCTCCCTGCTCGGCAAGAAGCCTGCTTCTCCCTCTCCCACTCCCCCTGCTTGTGTTCCCTCTCTCTGTGTGTGTCTCTCCCTGTCAAATAAATAAATAAAATCTTTTAAAAAAGAAAAAAGAAATTGACTTTAGAACAAAGGCTGGGGCATCCTCAGAGCTTTACCCCTGGCTCAGGTCTGGGATCAGCTTTAGAAAGGCCCTGGGACCCCCTACTTGTCTGTCTTGGATTGCCAAGAGGGCCTTGGAGCTACAAACAAGAGCAAGCTGCAAGCTGAATTATGCATTTATATTTTGAACTTATTGGCACTTCACTTTGGCAATTATCGCCTTAAATGTTGTGCACTCCTGCAGGACAACACAGGGAACAGGGAGAAAAGGCAGCCCCTCAAGATAACAGCGGGCTCTGCCAGGCAACCCGAGGGGACAGCCCCTGATGTCCATAAATGCCCCCTGTGATGCCTCATTTTCTCCAAAAAGTAAGATTTGTCTGTAGAGGATTATACTGCCTCCTGTCTACCCCCTCCTCGAAAAATAAAAAATGGGTACCATATAGCTTCCTTGCCACTGTTAGAAAGACTTCCCCTTGGGGCACCTGGGTGACTTGGTGGGTTAAAGCCTCTGCCTTCGGCTCAGGTCATGATACCAGGGTCCTGGGATCGAGGCCCGCATCAGGCTCTCTGCTTGGCGGGGAGCCTGCTTCCCTTCCTCTCTCTCTGCCTGCCTCTCTGGCTACCTATGATCTCTGTCTGTCAAATAAATAAATAAAATCTTAAAAAAACAATAGAAAGAAAGAAAGACTTCCCCTGTAAGGGCAAACTTGAAAAGTTTCTTATGTATGAGTGTTGATGCTGGTGTCAGTATGTGCATCCAAAGGCTGGTTTGGCTTTGAACTTGGGCCAGGTTAGCGGGACATCAGAGTGTGGCATTGCACCCTGCAGAGGTCCTGGGATGTACTACGGGAGGGGGCTTGGGTTGAAGGTTGGGGGAGATGTTAAAGAAACCCCAGGGACAAAGCCAGGCTTGGCAGAACCTGAGGACAGGCCCGGTGGAACCCTGCAGACCTGGGGACCAGGCTTCCCAAAAGTAGTCATAAAGAATCCTCTCTCGGAGGTTTTGGGGTGGAGGTCTCTGTGTCATCCGGCGTAACTGTCCTCTGAGAAGCACTGAAGCAAGTTCTGCCATTATTGGGTTCAAAATAAACAGGTGAGCCTGACAGCCATGCAACTGAAAACAAAACCCTACAAGCGACAGGCAGTGACTGCTCCATACTCACCTGGGCGTTTATTCTGAAGATGAGAAATCCATAATGCTAAGTTTGGTCAGTTTGGCAAGAAATTTTTAACTGGGTGCAGACCTGAAGTTTTAACCCAGTCTGAACCCCTTGCACAGACCCTGACAGCCAGGGATTTGCTTGGATAGGCTCATGGGAAGGAACTATGCCCAGAATCCGCTGTGCTTTCTGCTTTTGTTTCCTATGGGCAAGTTTCCTGGCCAATGATGCTGAGAACGACTCCTCCCACGGTCAGGGATCTGTGGTCAGTGATGGCTATGGCTAGAGGGGAGAGCTGGCTGGGCTGAAGTCAGCTCAGAACCCCCCCACCCCCCACCAAATATACACCTGAGCATCTCCATTCGGGAAGGAAGGAGTTTTAGATCAGGCTGTTATGGTCTGGTTCTCGGAGACCGGATAATGTTGGGATGAATGCACGGGCTTGCAGAAAATGCCTGACTAGAACTGCTTGGGGGAGGACTCCCTGAGTGCAACATTGAATTGTTCTCCCCTGAATGGTTTTTGCTGACTGATTGGCATTTAATTCACTGTCTGCTGAGGGCATGGGGGCTGAAAACGGAAGACAGAGGTTCAAAGGCAAGTGTTGGAAGAAGTTCATCAGAGAACTGAGGAAGAGCTGGCACAGGAGTGAGGTGACAGGTGGAAGGAAGATGCAGGGGAAGGAGGAGGGAAAGAGAGGCACACAGACACAGGTGAAGGTAAAGGCCTGCCATCACTGTCATCAGGCTCATCCCAGGGAGCATCTGAGGAGACCCTCATGGGCTAAGCACTTCCTAGGCGCTAACACATTTAATCTCCACCAAAACCCTGCGAGGCGCGTACTGTGATTGTCCACATTTTCAGAATGGGGAAACTGAGACACAGAGCGGTGTAAATAATGGAGCTGTATGTGCAACCCAAGCAGTCTGGTTCCCGCACTTGTCCTAAGAGTCCCTGATGAAACTGGGTTGGTCAGATGAGAAGTGAATGAAAGGCTCCTCAATGCTGTTCATGGGAATTCTGTCTGGATGGGTCAGATCTGAGGTATCGGGTGGGGGGCGGGGGGAACCTTTCTGTCACTTACTGCTGTGTCACATTGAGCAAGTTACTTAACCTCTTTGAGTCAGTTCCTTGTCCGTAAGACAGGCTTCATACGGTAGTCAAGAGTAGAGAGTGCGCATGCGCGGTGCCGCGTCTCTACAGTACATGGCCGGGAACGGATACTCCACACGTCCTCCCGCTCCGTGCAGCCGCAGTACAGATGGCCTGCCTCCAGAACTTGAAGCACATACGTGTGTGCACACATGTATTCATCTGTGCCGTGCCCCTGCATGCATTTCCCCCCCAATCCTGTCCCCAGCTCAGGGCGGTGGTGGCACCAGCCACACAGCGCCCCAGCCTCACACCCAGGCATCACTCCGAAGTCCTTTCTCTCTCCCTCTCTCATCCTCACGTCCTCTCACCATGGGCAGCCAATCCTTGAATATTTCCCAAACTCACCTTCTCCCTAATATTCCCCTACCTGTCCCACCTCCTGCCCAGTGCAAAGGTCTCAGCTGCTTCCTTCCCTGGCTTGCTGTCCCCCTCCACCCACCCTCTGCACAGTGGCAATCAGAGCGACCTTTCCCAGTCCCCAATCTGACCTCCACTTAAAACCCTTCCAGGAAGCCTGGCCAAGCAGGATGTGAAACTTAGAAGCTCTGAGGAGAAGTCTGACAGATTTGACTAAATAAAGATCTAAAGCTTCTATACGGCCAAAAGAGACCATAAATCAAGTTAAAAAGACAAACAGCAGACTAGGGAAAATATTTCCGACACACACAACAGACAAAAAGTTTGAAAACTCCTAATATACTAAAAGCTCCTTTATATCAATAAGAAAAAGGAAAAAAGAAAAAGAAAAAAAAAAGAAAGAAAAATGGGCAAAGGATATGAACAGTCAATTCACAGAGGAAGAAATACATATGGTCCCCAACCGCATGAGAAGATGCTCAGCCTCGCTGTGGAGAAGGCGAGTGTTGGAACCACAGCAAGACGCTTTCCTGGATGAGCACAAATTAAAAAGCTTGATAATGTTCAGCGTGGAGGACGGTGTGAGGAAATGGCCAGCCGCAGCTACCAAGGGTCGGAGCATAAACTTGCCAAATCTTCTGGAAGAGCACTGTGGCAGTTCCTATCCAAATGTAATAAACGTACCCTTTAGCCGGGCAATTCCACGTCTGAAAATCTATCCTACACAAATGCTTACACATGTCAGCAAGATATATATACAAGGATGGTCACTGAGGCATCATTTGCAAGAGTGAAAGATTGAAGATGGTCTATGTATTCCATCAATCCAGGACTAGTTACATAAATTACACTCTGGCCAAACGAGGAAATATTAGGCAACCATCAAAAGGGACACCATCAATCTGTGTCCCGTAACAATGACAGGTGCCCACAGCATACCGGAAAGTGAAAAAGGGAAGTTGTAGAGTAATGTGCATAAGATGATTCTACTTCTTTTTTTCACAAAGTAATATACAGGGCACCTGGTTGGCTCAGTCAGGGGAGCGTGTGACCCTTGATCTTGGGGTTGTGAGTTCGAGTCCCATGTTGGGTATAGAGATTACTTAAAGATAAAATCTGAAAAAAAAATTAACAGACAACAAATATATTCGCAAAGCACAGAAAAAAGTTCTGGAAGGAGGCACACCAGACCAATAACAGTGAGATCTTAGAAGAAGATTTAAGGGCAAAGAGGGAACTTCCATACTTAACAGGACACATGTCTACTGTTTCAATGTTTTTGCATGAGCAAATAATAAAAAAGAAAAAATACCCCATTCCATGTTCCTCACAGGCTGTAGGTAAAGTCCTCAGTGTTGCACCCAAGGTCAGTCAGGACACAGTCCTTGTGTGCCAGCAGCCTGGGATCTCGCCTTGACCTGTTCTTAAGTCTAGACAGAGCCAGATCCCTTGCATGTCCCCCAGATAGCCTCTGGGTCTTCGTCTGTATGGTTCCCTCTTCTTGGCATGTCCTCCCCTGCCTCTGGGCCTCATCTTTCAAGTTGCTGCTCATGAGTCACCACCTTCTGGAAACTCTCCCTCAACACTCGGCCTTCATGCCCCCTCGCATGGCCATGGTGATGACCAATGGTCGGGAAGCCACATGGTGTATCTGTGTCTTTACTGTGTGCTTTCCCCTGTGTTGACTGCTCAGGTCCTCAGAGCAACCCCAGGTAGGTCTGTCATCACCTCATTGAACAGATGAGGAAACTGAGGCATGAAGCAATTCCAGTCATCACCAGAGCCAGTGAGTAGAGCTCACTGGAGAGAGGACACGGGAGAGGGACATGAAGAGTGTCTCCACCAGCATGGGACGTGCCTTGTTCTTGCCCACCACAGCCTGGGTCCAGGGAAATCTGCTGGGGCCACCGGCCAGCCCCCCCATCCTCCTCAGCCAGGGCTCCAGGAAGCATCTGGCCAGCCATGGGGCTGGTTTCCTCAGGGCCCGGGAGCAGGGCCATGTGGGACTAGCAGGCCCAGGACAGCTGAGGAAAGGGTGGGGTTTGTGGAGGTGCAGCCGCTCGCAAGGCAAGTCCCCCGCTACCTCCTGTGCACCTACTATGTGCCAGGCCCTGGGGGTATCTGGCCTGGGAAGCGGGGCCCTGCCTTCCACACAGCTGCCAAGTCAGACACAGGAAAGCCAGGAGCCTTGGGGGGAGAATGCAGGAGAGAGCTGCAGGGTGGTGTAGGGGAGGGTGGTGGGTGACTTCTGATGGCAGTGACAGCAGACAGGGTGTCTCCATGAATGAAGTGGCATTTGGGCCCAGCCTGGAAAGAGGAAGGGGTTTGGGCAGATGGAGTTGGGGAGAGGAGCTCCAGGGGGCTGGAACAGCTTGAACAAGGGCCTGGGGGTGGGAAAGCGTGGGGAGGGCTGGGGAAGAGTCACTGGTTCTGGCTGGAGGACATAGCGAGGAGGGAGGAGGGATGTGGCAGTGGATGGGGAGGGAGGCCTGGTGGGAGGAGGGAAGGCTTGGAGAGAAAGAGGGAGAGAGGGGAGCTGCCCAGAGGCAAGGAGGGGGTAATCTGGAAGAGTGGCTTGGCTTAGGATTTGAGCTTGTCGGGCTAGCAGTGTGTGTGGGCCTAGTTCCTGACCTTGCTTGGTTCCCTCCCCTGTAAAGTACTTCCTGATTCAGTGAGACCGTGGTTTAGGGAGGGGGAGCTCGGGGCCTGAGGACAAAGGGCTGACTCCCTGGGGCCGTCTCCTGTGTAGCGTGAACTTGGGTGTGTACATTGTCACCAAGAGTTTCCAAGTGCCATCCTGTGTTTACACTGGAGATGACGTGATTTCAGACCCTCTAACCTTAAAGACAAATGAGAGGCAGAGCCCCACAATCTTGGCAGGTCCCTGTCTCAAGTTTCCCCCGTAAGTGGTGGGCCGTGGGCTGGGTAGCTTCTCTAGGCCTGGTTTCTCAGAAAGGAGAGAAGAAGGGAAATGGGGAAGAGGAGGAATCTAGTGGAATCAGGGAAAGGGAGGAGCAGGGGCGAAGAAAGCAGGAGAGCCTCCTTCCTGGGGCTTGTCCCCTAACCAGAACCAGCTGGGACCCTTGCCTCCCTGACGCCTCGTGCCCCAGCAGCCAGTGTGACCAGCCCCTCCAGGGCAAGTTCATTCCCAGGCAGGTGCACAGGAACAGTGGTGTGCAGGCCTGGAGGCCTGCAGGCTCTGGGAGCTCGCCCCACCAAGCTAGTGTGGGCTGATCAACTTTCATTCCATCCCTGCGCACCTGTTTCCTCTTGGATGAAATGGATAAAAATACTGTCCCTATAAGGTAGCATTATCAGTGTCCCCCAGCCCTCTGGGCCTCCCCCACCTCAGCTCGGATTGCGCAGTGCCTGTTTGCTGGTCACCTCCCCCACCAGCCTTGTGGGCAGGGACCACATCTGACTCATCTTGGCCATTCCAGAGACTAGGGTGGGGCCTGGCGCAGGAATCCTGCCCACAGGCAAGAGAGCTGGAAGGGAGGACTGACGAGCTGGCAGCGAGGACGAACAAACAGGGCCTTTCACCCTTCCCACCCCAGCACTGGGTGAGTTACTCTGTTCACATACCCACGACAATGCTGGGCTGTGTGGGGCTGGGATCAAGGCTCCATCTAGGACTGGGATCAAGGTCCAGTCTGTCCAGGATCAAGGCTCAGTGTGGCGAAGTTTTCTCTGCCTCCCTACCATGAAGGGCACAGGATTCTCCCCAGCTTTACCCACTGCTTGAAAACCACAGGTTCTGCCCTTCGGGTTCAGGGCCCTGTCTTCTGGGTCCTCATTATGCCCACCCCCTACCCTGGCACAGCCCATCCTCCACTCCACCCCACACAGCTATGCGGGGATTCCCATATTCCCTTTACCCTAGCCCCCAGCTGACCCCAGCAGAAGTGACCCAAGGCAAGAAGTACTTCCTTGCCTTCCTAACTGGCCTTCAGAAACACAGCAAAGATGGGCATCCTTGGGCATGGATGCATTCCCAGGTAAGGAGAAGTGGTTTTCGGGTTATCTCAGATTTCTCAATTATCCACCCCACGGCCCCACTCTATTAGCCCAGAGAGAGCCAACAGAGGTAAACCAAGGTCTGACTAAACATGCAGGGAAAGGTGTCCACTGGACCATGCAATGAGATGTGATACCCAAAATGCCCCCGCCACTCCCAGTGCCTGAAATCCCTCCTTCACACTCCTTGCTTTAAGCCACTTTTGCCAAATGCCCTCTGAAACCTCCGTTCTGGGTCAGTGTTCAGCTCTGAGTGCGGGGACTGTTGGATCACTCAGCCCTGGGTCACTCAGGCCCAGCCCAGTCCGGGCACCCGCAGAACTCAGAAATGGGAGCAGAAGCAGGGGCTGCCCTGGGTGGGCAGCAGAGCTGGGCTTACTTCCAAGAACGGCGGGGCTGCACCCACCCCCGGCAGCCAAGCCCCCCACCATCTCTGTCAGCTGCTCCCAAGCAGAGGGTCAAGTTGGTTTGCTGGCAAGACACATGGTTCTCATTTTAATTAATTAAAGAAAAATCTAATCACTGCATTAAACTTCTCATTACTCCACTTGAATACCCGTTAAGTAAATTTAATTACCAGAGGATTGGGTTTCCCAGCCTCTTTCATTAGCTTCTGATAAGATGAAAAGGGGGAGACGGAGAGGGGAGGGAAACAGAACAATGCCCCTCCCGACCCACGGAGGGCAGGGTGGCACTGTACCAGGGCTGCCGTGGTCAAGCTTGGGTGTCTCCCTGGGGACAGGCTCAGCCTGGGACCTGGAGGAGTCCCTCCCACCCCAGCTGCCCTTAGGAAGGGGAAAGCCTCACACTCAGCTGAAGGCTTCTACCAAGGCCACTCTTGGCGGTTTATAATTTATACCCCACCACCTTCTAAAAGAATTAGAGGCTGCTGAGAACAGCACAAGCCGAAAAATAAGAAAAGAAGTCAGAAGAAGGAAAAAATGAGAGAGAAGCCGCCAGAGGGAAGGCCCCTGAACAACTCTATGGCAGAATCCTGAACATTTAGGAGACATGGGCCACAAACTAGCCATGAGCTTCCTAGCAGCCAAGATAAAGAGAGCAACACACTTTGGCATGGCTGCTGGAACCCACAGGGTACTCATGAAGAAGGAAGTGTCCACTGGCCCTTGGCCTTTCTGTCTGGAGAAAGGGTGGAGCTGGAGGAAGGACTAAAGGATAGAAACACTGGCTGGAGCAGGGAGTATAGGCTTCCCAGAGAGGGAGGTACCTACAGAGGCCCTAAAGAGAGGATGGGGTAGAGAGCAAGAAAGGGCATAGTAGGTGGGGGAACCACATGGCTGAGTTGAAAGGAAAAACAAAGAACAATTAGAGGAGAAGACACAAGGGGCAGAGGGAGGACAGGGAGGCCTGGGGTGGAAAAAGCTTCTCGAAAGGAGGGGATGAAGGTCCACCCCATCACCAGACCCCAAGCCGGGCAGCCCAGCTCCCCAGGGTAGAAGGGACTGGCCCTGTTGGTTGGGGCAGAAGGAGCCAAAGGCAGAGAAGGCAGCAGGCCAGGGGCCTCCAGGACAGGCCAGGTTGGGGACTGGGGTCCTACCTTCCTGTACGAGATGGTGCCTGCCCAGAGGCCCTCCACGGCCACTGGGAACGTGGGCGTCTCCAAAGCACTGTGCTCTGCCAACAAAGAGCCACTACAGGCATGGCCCACAGTCAGTGACTGACTGATGCACGGGTTCAAAAGCCTGGCCGCCTCATCTGGGCAGCAATCCTACAATGTCAACTCTATCTACCCCAGGGCCCCCCTGGACTAACCCAAAGCTAGACTTTCCCTGAGACCATGACCTCATGCATTCCTGGGCTCTTATTCCTGCTCCAATCTCTTCTCTTCCTCCCTTCTCCCAAGAGCCCCCCTCAATAAGCCTCATGTTTACAAATCCTTGTCAGACTTTGCTTCTAGGGATCTTGACTGACAACACTCACTCTGCAGCTCCTTCCCCATTTGAAGAAAACAGGATATTCCAAATTTCCCAGGAAGGAAATGGAAAGGGAAGAGACCGAGGGTTTACAGAGTACCTGCTGGGTGCCACACATCATTTCAAGTAACTCTCATGGTACCCGTCAGGGTTCATCATCAGATAAAGAAACTGAGGCTCAGAGAGGCATAGGAATTTGCCCAAGGACACACAGCACATCTGGGATACAAGCTGTCCAAGTTGCACAGACTCCACTGATCATTTGTCACTTGCCTCCCTCAGTGGGTGACTCCTTACGCCAGCTAGACCCCAAGCTTCCTTTGGGAAACACCCTCCCCTCATTCCTGATCACATGGTTGGGGAAAGACAGACCCCGATCCCCCCCCTTCATGTTTCCCGGACCTGCAGACTTAGTTAAAATGCCAGGACGATCCAAACAAGGATCCAATAGGACGCAAGAGATCAACCCTAGGCTTTTTATTTCTTCTATCAAGAAAGTAGAAGTTGTCTCCAACCCTGACCCCAGAATTAAACCTGGAAGCATGTTGCCCCAGAAAGTGTTGGCAGACATCTTGTGACCATGTCAGGTGAAATGCTCCTAGGAGTGGAGCCATCACCCAGGAAAAGAAGCAGAGAAATACAGACAGGAAACAGGTCCTGGTCACACTGTTTGAACCACTGGATCAAACCCTGCCTGAAGCCCAACCTATCTCTAGACCCTGCAGTGACATGAGCTGATAATTTTATTTTATTAAAACCTGTTTTTTGCTACATGCAACCAAGGGAAAGGTATCCTTCCTATTCCAGAGACCAATAAGTCTTAGCTGACTATCCCCAGGAGCCAGGGAGGGAGCAGAGAGGGGATGCCACCTACCGTGACTGCTACTGTGCCCCTCTGAGTCCTAAAGTTTGCAGAGTCCCCAGGCTGGGCTGAGGAGTGGGCTTGGGAGCAGGTCCAGGGGCTGCACAGGGACAGAGCCCTGTAGACGCAGGTGGGAGGCTGTATGGCCTCACAGACTCAAGGCAGTGAGGACATGGCCATGGGATCCCTGAAAAACAGGAGAAACAAGAGTGAGCAGTAGGGTTTATAGGGGGACAGAGGGGCCCGTGGACATGGGGGTAGGGCAGAAGGCAGCTACCCTGTGGCAAAGGTGAGACCAAAACCAACCAAGTCCCTCTTCATTTCCTCATACCTTGCCTCTTATTTCCCCTATTCACTGCACCCTGCACCCTGGCCCCATACCTCTCCCTCCCCTGTGACACCTCCAGGCTGCAGAAAAGCAACTTCGAGAGGAGTTCCCTCTAACAGGAAGGGAGAGGTGGGGGGCAAGTATGGCCAGAATCCCTGGGATGCCAGCCCAAGTGTGCCTGCTGGTGGGGAGAGAAGCAGCTTCACCCTCGTGCTGCAGAATCACTTCTCCCGGCTCCTCTCCCAGCAGGTGCCCAGAGCGGGCTTAGGGCCCGAGGCAGCCAGAGCAGGGCAAGATGAGCGCGGCAGCCATCTCCTCTGCTCTCTAGTCCAGACTTCTCAAAGAATCCTAGAGAGGACAGTGCTTTCCCGGAGGGAACCAGTGATGTTTCAGGCGGGGGCAGAGAGCAGCTCCAACAGCCCCCCAGCTGCCATCCCGCCTGAGGAATCAGGAGACCCCCCCCACTCTGCCTTCATGCCAGCCTCCCTTGGGCACTGTCCCTGGCTGGGGCCACCCCTCTCAGGGCCCCCACTCTTGCCCAGCTTCTCTCAGAGGCCATGCTGGGACCTCTGGGGAAAGAAACGGGCATGGATATTTCAGACTCTAGATGCTACCAGAGGTCCTGGCCTGTGCAGAGTCACGAAGCCTTGTTAGGCCCTGGATGAGTCCTCTGAGCTCAGGGCTGCCAGCCTTCTTCTTGGTTCCGTAAGAAGGCGTGATGACAGAGATCCCGAACCAGAGCACGTTAGGACTGATGGCATTTCTGGAAATGTCTCGAAACCAGCACAGTCCAAGAGCTTTCTGCAACAAAGGGTGGCTGAGCTGCCCAGTGTGACAGCCACTAGTCCTGACTGGATTCTGCAATGTGGACAGTGCGACTAAGAAACTGATTTCAAATTTTTATTTAATTACTTTTTATTTAAATCAAAATAGCCACAGGCGGCTAGTGGTAAACAGAGGGGACAGCACAGCCCTGGACCAAGCCTTGCCCAGCCCCTGGCCACAGCACCCCAGGAACACTGAGGTCCACAGAGAGAACAAGGTCATACAGGCTCAAAGTCATAAAGACAGAGTGTGTGAGTGAGTGACAGAGAAACAAAGGCCAAAGCAGAGCCTCGTTCCTTCAGCTCCTGGTGCCACAGCCCGCCCCCCGGTGGCCTCGTGTCCTCCCCCAATGCTCATCCCTCTCACCCTAGATGCCCTGTCTTTCCCACCACGCTCAGGGCTGTCGCATGGGGTGGATCGCTGCCGCTCCCGCAGCAGGCTGTAGGGCCCCCCTTGGAAGGGACCCACTTCTCCCAGCCCGGCCGCTGGCCCACCCTTCCGCCCTCCCGACACAGCAGCCTCAGTCAGTGTCCCTGAAGTTGCCTGGGGAAATCATCCGTCAGAGGGAAGGGTTCCGGGCACACAGGTGTTCACACAAGGGTTATTTATAACAGGAAAGTACTGGAAACCGCCTAAACATCCCACAACAGAAATGACACGTGACACCTCTGTTCGACGGAATATTACACAGCCGTTACAAGGGAGAAACCGGTAGTGCCATGGAGCTCTAACGACACTGAGCAAAGCAGAGAGGATGGGTGAGGGAGGGGGCCAGGCGGCAGCGGAGGCCCTCAGGCCGGACTTCCCCAGCAGCCTCTCTGAGCCATGACGGTGGCCTCATGGGTGCCCCCTTCCTTCCTATTTATTTACATACCAAGTGCCCAGCATCTTCCATAGTGCTTTCTAGATATTGAAATTGACCTGTGTAATCTGCACAAGAAGTGTAAGAAGGAGCAATTATGATGCCCTGATTTTTTTTTTTTTTTTGGACGAGGAAACCAAGGTATGGAGAGATGAAACCAGTTATCTAAGGTCAAGGGCCCCTTGTACTCCCCACACGTTAGGCAAGTTTCCAGCATGGTCTTCACAGGAAAGGGGCAAGGAGGCAGAGAGGGAACAGTTGTTGCCTGAGGTGGGTGAAAATACAAGTGTGTGTGTGTATTTTCCCTTTGAAATTTCATAAAAATTCTTCTTGTGGCAATTGAAAGAAAAAAGTTCAAAGAATAAAAGGAATGTCTCAAAATGTCTTTAAAAAACAAGCACACACACACAAAAGGAAAATATACCAAGGTCAAGTTCCTGATGCCTCCAAGAGACCTCCACTGTGAACATAATCCATCTCCCAGCAGCAGAGCTCACGTCTCCGGGCTTTTCTGCCCATTTCCTGTCGCCCGGACCGCTCCCCCCTGCCTGGGTGAGAGCCTCACCTCTGAGGTCAGCGGGCAGCAGCCCTGTGTGGAGGTGGACTTCAATAAACACCTCCCGGCCCCCTCCGCACAGCGCGGCAGGCCAGCGGGCACACTGCCTGTGGGGTCCCACCACCGGCCAGGGCTGACCTTGAGAGGCCTCTGCCTCCAGCCCCAGGCAACCGCATTCTACAGGGGGAGCGACTGAGGCCTGAGAGGTGAAAGACCTCAGCAGAGGTTACAAGGCTACCCAACAGGGATACACGTGTGTACACACACCCATGTGTGTGCGCATGAGTGCGTACATGCACGTGACCAACATGTTCATGCACGCCAAGCTTCAGGTTCAGGCCCAGCCTTCTCGTTAAAGGAGCAGATGATTCCCAGCTTACCCACACACGCTCACACACACACACACACACACACAGTCGTTACACCATTAACTGCTACTGTATCCACAATCGGATAATCTGCTCTTTCTCCTTTCCCTGTTTCTGTGTTGTTTTTCATTTTTGCACCACACATTTATTGAGCACTTGCTGTAAGCTAGGTATATTCTAGGGCCTGAGGATTTAGTGGGGTACAAAACAGACAAGCCTGGTGCTCTTGTGGGGAAGGGGGGCACAGATGATAAGTGAATAAGCAAGGAAGGTAATTTCAAGGAGCAACATGTACAATTAAGAAAATCAAGCCAGGTAACATGAGAGCGAGGTCCTGAGGTGGGGCTAGGGCTTCCTCCAGCTGATGGGTCAGGGAAGGCCTCTGTGCAGATGCCACACCTGAATTCATACCTACAGGATAAGGAACCAGTTCTTGCCTTGGGCAGGAGAGGAGAACAGAGGAGCAGAGAGCAGAGGCACCCCGGGGTTTCTGAGGAGCAGCAGGCTGAGGCCTGGCAGGAGGTGGGCACAGGTGGGGACAACTGTGAGAAATGAGGCCTCAGAGGGAGGGCAGGGCCTCAGGGGCCAAGGCCAAGGCCTTGGGCGTCACCTCCCATGTGGTGAAAAGTCACCAGGGAAGGGCTGTGAGGTCTTCATTGTGAAAAGTTCCCTGGGGCTGCTGCGTGGAGGCTGGTTTTAAAGGAGAGGGCACGGGAGCAAGGGGCCAGTGGGCTGACTGTCGCAGCTGCCAACACATGGCGACGTGGCCAGGGCCGGGTGAGGGAGGACAAGCTGGGCTGGGGATGTGCGCGGGAGCAGGGCCAGCTCCTCCACAGTGGGCAGGGGCGCAGGATACGAGGGAGTGGAGGTAAGGAAAGGAACCAAGGATGACTCCTAGCTCCCAGCACGCACCCCTCCTGCTTTTATCACCACCCCCCATACAATTTACACGATTAGAAAATGACACCGCAGATGAGCCAGTCCCACCCCCAACTCTGCCAAGGCTCACATGCCCCTGAGGCATCGGAAGTCCAATCCCGTCCTGCGTGTGGCATGTGGGAAGGAGCAAGACTGAGTTCCACCCTCAGGCTGAGAAGACTGCCCGAAGAGACAGGAGGGGCAGGGACAGGAGAAGGTGTGGGGCTGGCCCGGAGCCCCTGCTCCACCCCCTGCCAGCTGTGGGACCCTGGGTAAGTTCTCCCACACACCCAGGCTTGGCCCCTTTGTCTTCCCTACACCTCCCACATGAGGCTAGGATGACGGGTCCATGAGATGAGACAGGTCAAGAACTGGCATTTATAAATCCTTCCCCTTTTGCTTTAAAAGGGGGCCAAAAAAGCCAACTGGGGTTTAGCCCAGTAAGCCCCCCATCCATTCTAATATAACTTCTAGAAGTGCTGCAAAGAACACAGGAAAGGCAATGGCAAGTTTGAGTTCACTTACCAAAGAACCCTGCAGGATACTCATGTCCCCTCCTGGTTGTTCAAAAGGATGACAGCCAGGGGCAAGGCCCTAGTGACATCCTTACACAGGAGGTAGAAAGCTATGGGCCAGCTCACTCAGTGGTTAGCTAAATGACCATGTCCAAGAACGTGGGAGAGCAACTCACACGGGCTCCTTGCACCGGTAGGGGCTGGTCCTTGGCCATGCCCAGAACACACTTTTTGCAGAGACTAGGATGGAACCTTAAAGGTAAGTCCAGCCTGAGGGGGATTAACTAGAGAGGCAGGGTCTCCTGTTCAAAGCCTTCCATGAACCCTAGGAATCGGTCACAGTATAGAAGACAGAGTTACCAGAACCTGGGTAAGCTCCGTGAGTAACTCCAGGAATCACTACATAGAGTAGCCATGGACTCTGGTCATGGACTCTATGTTCCTGGTGGCCAGGGGACGTAGAGACTGGGTAAGCCTGTTGCTTCAGCTTTGGAGACAATGCAGCCACTTCCAGAAAGCCATGCCCAGGCATCTATGTACCTGTCTAGAAGATCTTTGATAATGTGAAATCTGCCCTTGACAGGAAGAGGTGGGCCTGGAACCCATGTTCCCAGGGGAAGTCTCAAAAGGCCTGGTCAGGATGTTAGGTCCCTGACAAAGATACCTAGCATTTATGTGCCCAGAGAGCAGAGCTAAGCCCAGTGAAAGAAAAAGTTTCTAGGAAGACAAATTTCTGTCCATCATGAGGAGTAGTGAGCTCCTTGTCCCTGGGAGCATGCAAGCAGAAGTTTGGGAACCATGTATGTTGGATGGGGATTTTGCACTAAATAGGGAAGTTGCTTTCAGCCATGTGTTTCTTTAAATCTATCAGCATGTGAATCAGGGCTAGATTGTGTGTATCAAAGTAGGTGTCACAGAGACTAAAGGGAAAGGAAGGTAATGACCATAATAATAATTATTAGTACTACACTATAGATCACTGCACATTCCCATATATTCTCTAACTGGATCTTCTGCCCATCCCAGGGCAGGATGATTAACCCCATTTACAGGATGAGGCAACTGAGGCCCAGATCAGGAAATGGGACCAGTCCAAGTTCCCACAGCACATCAGCCCCCAGATTCCTTCTATGGCCCAACACCTGGGAGAGCTTTCCCCTCCTGCACCCCCAGTGGTCATCCCACCACCCTTGCCCCAGAAGGAGCAGAAACCTCTCCACCACCTGGGGTTTCATCTAGCTGCCAAGACTACTCATTCCTGATGGTTAGAAGTTCTTTTTGCTCATCCCCCTAGAACATGGGAGGGAATTCCAGCCCAGAAGGCTTTTCTTCCCAGGCCACCCAGGCCCTGCTCCTCCATTCTCCCTGTCTCTTCCCCTAGTAAATCCAACCCCAGACCCGTACATGGGTTCCTTGAAACCAGACCTGCGTCCAGACCCCAGGCTTTGTCCAGGCAATGAACTCGAGGAGAAAGGTCCCTCCACATTGGCCTCATTCTTCTCACACCTACACAGGGGGCTTGTGAATAGGGGAACCAGATCCCACCCTGCCAGGTACCCCTCCTGACCACCTTCCCTCTTCCTAGCCAAGAGGGACTGAGAGAGAAGGAGAGAAGGTGTTTGGGCAGGGGAGGTGGGCGCATCTAGAGGAGGGGACTCATGGGGCAGCCGCACCTGGCACCAGTTCTCACCACAGCACGCCCTGAGCCCCCAGGATCCTTTTACTTTCCAGGTAAAAGGGAATGAAAGCTCAGAGGGATTAAGGAGCCTGGTCAAATTCAAAAAATTAAATGGAACAGAAGAAACAGCTTGTAAATCCCAGAGTCAGGGTTTGAACCCAGGACCAGCTGAATCCAAACCCTGGCGCTTTCGTGTGCTCCCAGAGGCCAGCAGGGAAGTCTCCCAGGGCTCTGACAGACAGTCTGGTGAGCAGAGGACAGGAGTGAGAGGGTAGGACAAAGGAAAGACACAGGGCAACTGGACAGATGAACTGACAAGTGGATCCTGCAGGGGCCAGAACAAGTCAGCTCCGGAAGCCACCCTCGTGATCAATGAAAGCCACCACGTGCCACTCTGCTGCCATCTGCCCCTCAAATCCAGCCCCTAGTGTTCCCTGGATCCCTCCCGGACATCCAGGTCTGAGCAGCAGATGAAACCTGCTGCCTTAGGCATCTCCCATTCATGGAGGGTCCAGGGCCAGGCCCCTGGGGGCCACCCTGGAGGTGGGGTTGGGGGGAAGTTCGGGCAGAGGGAGTAGGGGAACCACTCCTAGCCCCCGGCAAGGCCATCTTCCCAGCTTCCACCAGCCCACGCCCAGCTAGAGGCCCTAGCGTCCAGACTGCCCACCGGGCATAGCGCACCATCAGGCCCCATATGGCCGAGCCAGGTGTCCCCGCGCCCCGCCAGCGGCCCAGCGCAGTCTGCCTGTTCCCACAGCACACAGGGTTTAAGCAACAGCCTCTCAACTGAATATTTAAGAAGGAAAATACCTTTTTTTTTTTTTTCAAGAGAGAGAAAGGGAGGGAGGAGGAAGCCCGCGAAGAAGGAGGAGGGAAAGAGGGAGGGAGAAACCTACCCCATCACTGCAGTCAAGGTCACAGGCATCGTTGTGGGGCGGCGCGGGCTAGGAGCCTTTAATCTGAGAGTTCAGGCTGAGGAAACTAAGCGCTTGAAGCCCGAGTACATTACTGCCCTGAATGATCTGTCGGCTTCTATTAGGCTAAATATCTCTGTATAATGGGGAATTATCCTCTGAAAAGGCAAACTGCCGGCCTCTCCAGGGAGGGGGCGCGGCGGGAACCTCTCGTTGTCGTGAGGGTTCTCCCACGGGAGGGGGGAGGGAGGGAAGAACAGGACCAGCTCAGAAAGCCGCCCCCCACCCACACCCCCTCCCCGGAAAGTCACAGTCAGCAGCTGTTTGACGCTCCTGGCGGGTGCTAGCCTCCCTCCCCCTCTTCCTCAGACTCTGCCTCACTCCCTCCGCTTAGGAGCCTGAAAAGATGCCAGACCTGGGGTAGAGGACTGACAATGACTTGGTGACAGCAGATGACCCAGGGGCAGTCCCTGAGCCTCTCTGAACCTCTGTTTCTCCATCTTTTAGATGGAGCTAGTAAGAGCCACCTGAAGGCTGTACCGGGGCAGGGCTTGAAACTGGCCCAGAGCCCAGCAGAGTGGGCACCCAAGACAATTTCACTCACGCTGTTCTGCCCACTGGTGAGGACCTCCCCCTCCAAGTCGCCCCCTCCTCGTCCTCACTCCCCACTGGGCACCAGCACCTCCTCCAGGAGACACTCCCTCAAGAACCCTGCTCATGGGTATCTCCTCCAGCCAGAAACCCAGAAACCCACCTTCTGGGCTCCCCCCAGCGTCAAGCAGTTACGTGCCTGTGGACAATCCAGCCCGAGGGTTCCCTCGGACCAGGGCAGCATGGCCTCCTTCTCGGACAGGGCACCTAGACCTCTGCGCAGATTTGGCAAGCTCGGAGACAGGGGCTGGGTCCCCTGGAAGGTGACACTCAGGGGAAGGCAGTCAGCACCAGGGCAGCAGAGCCAGCAAGCCAGAAATCCCAGGAACTGAGTCCGTGAGAGCAAAGCAGTGGGGAGATTGTCCGCAGGACCGTCGGGGCCCAAGGCAGGGCTGGAGCTGGGTCAGAGCAGCACCAAGGTGGACCTCGGTGCTGGGTTCCCTGCACAGGGCTGCGGTGCTGCAGGCTCAGGCCCGGAGGGCTCCTGGGGATCAAGAGGGGCAGGGCTGACCTGGGAGGGGACAAGGGTCAAATGGCTCGCGTTAGGTGGGGAACAGGGCAGGGAGGACTGTGAGCTGGGTGGGAGATGGTGCAGACCCTGGCTCCTCAGCATTCCTGTGCCACTCTCCGTCTGCTGGAAACGCCGGGACGGCGTGGGACCCCTCACTGCAGATATAGCCACTGCTGTTGTGGGGCACATGGCTAGGCCAGGAAGGCCGTTCTGAGGGTGATTCCAGAACCGGTGACTACATCCCAGTGGGATATCAGAAAGGAAGGCCGCCCTGAGGGCAGTTAGAGGCCGCCGTGCACTCCCACGTCCCACTATAGACCCAGAGGTCCAGCCCAGAGTCCCCACAGCAGGCGACGGCAACTTATTCCTTGATTCATTCATTGATTCATTCAGCAAATGCTCTCTAGCGCTTTCTGTGAACTGAAGGTACAAAAATTCCCAAGATCCTACATCAGGCAGTTCAGTCCTAATGGGACAAGTGCGTAGGGGGAGCCCACAGGGAGATAAGAGACAATGACTCAGGGACTGTGTAAGAGTGAGAGCCCAAGTTGCTGGGGAAACAGGGTAGGGGGGCCCCAATCCAGGGCTGGGGTTCCAGCCACGCTTCCAGAGGAAAGGTCTTGGAGAAGGGCCTTGAGGGAAAAGGAACTGGGTTTCAAAGCAATGGCAAAAGTTTCTGCAGGCAGAGGGGTGGCCTGTGCCAATGCCCAGGGGCACGAACGATGGGTGCAGAGGGAGACAGCTCCTCTCCCCTGGGGAGGGCCTCGTGTGCAGACACACGGTGTTAGCTCTTATCCCAAGAACCATGAGCAGCTTGAAGGATTTTAAGCAGGGCTTGACAGGCCCCAGTCTGTGGTCCAGAAATATCACTGCACCTGCCCCCAGGTTGAGGCTGCAGGACACAGGAGAAGGTAGGAAGCCGCGAAAAGTTAGGACTGTGGCAATGAGCAGGGGAGAGAAGGTGGGCCTCAAGGCAGGCCAAGGGCGTGAAAGGAGGGGAGGGTGCAGGAGGGACTCACCGAGTGAGTTCTAACACCGCAGTAAGACAGCGGCAGTGTCCCACTGAGCCTGAGCGGTGCTCCTGTCCAAACCACACTGTCAAACGTTGCAAACCTTTCTAAATCCCAGAGTTGCTTTGATCACACAACATTCACGTGAGCCAGAGAAGCCAGGGATGAGTTACTTAGTTCACTAATTCAACAAAAATTCATGGAGCGCCTGCTATGTTCCAGGCCTTGTTCTGACCTACTCCGCAGAATGGGAACAGACCCAGGAGTGCTGCCCAGGAAGTTCCAGGGTCACATGGCATGGGTGTGCATCCATGGCTGTAGCCAGTCTCCAGTGGTGAGAGCTGGGGTCATAGCCCAAGAGACAGGGGGGCTGCCCGGGGATGGCCACCGGCCCGGGGCACTCATGGCCTCCAGGGCTTGGGAGCAAAACCTGAAGAGGAGCTGTGGAAAGGGAAGGCCTGGGGCACCTGGGTGGCTCAGCGGGTTAAAGCCTCTGCCTTCGGCTTGGGTCATGATCCCAGGGTCCTAGGATCGAGCTCTGCATCGGGCTCTCTGCTCCGCAGGGAGTCGGCTTCCTCCTCTCTCTCTGCCTGCCTCTCTGCCGACTTGTGATTTCTGTCTGTCAAATAAATAAATAAAATCTTAAAAAAAAAAAAAAAAGAAAGAAAGAAAGAAAGAAAGGGAAGGCCTGACACTGGGGCTGGCTCAGGGGCCGGGACAGGAATGAGCCTTGGTCTGCAGTGGGAGCACCCCTTCTTCCAAGATGGGATGGGAAGCCAGAGAGAAAGTATGAAGTGAGAGGAGGCAGGTTCATAGTGGAAAACACCGATCTCCTCTGCGGGCAGGAGGCTGGAAAGGGCAGGTGGGGCATAGAGAGCAGTAGGGCCTTCGGGCCCACCTGAGAGACAATGGGACACGCAGGCCGGGCCAGAAAGAAAGAGGGGTCAGAGTGGGAGATCTGGAGGACCCAGGGCTGGGCTGGGCCCCCTGAGGTGGCTATAGGGAGGAAAGATCAGAGAACCCAAGAGGGAGGAGCAGGCCCCATGACCACCCTAGCAGGTAGCCTGTGCAGTGGCCTCAGGCTACCCTATGCTCAAGGGTTACTAAGAGTCTCCCCAGAGTGCAGGCTCCCAAGGGCCCAGCCAGATGTCTAGAAAAGGCTAGAGCTGTCTAACGGCCTCCAGCTCCTGCTGCCACTGAAGGGACCACTGGGGTTGGCACAGGAGCGGCTCCTACACTCTTGGTCCCAGTGGAGGCCCCAAGGCCAACCCGTCCATGCCAAGCACTTGCAAGCAGGCTCCCTACTTCCCTGGGCCCTATTCTCATCGGTACCCCCGGGCAGGGCCCGCCTCTCAGGTGCTCAGGCAGGGAAAGCAGAGCCCAGTGCCCAGCAGGTGCCCCAGATGACTGTCCCCTTCCCTCCCTGCTGGCGGGCCTCTTGGAGTCCAGTCTCATAGAATCCCCAGGGCCTGCACACACCTTTGCTCAATTAACCTTTACTGACCTACGTTTTTCTGCTAACCAGCTGATAGTGATGAGATAAGATCAGAATCTTGCCTGCTGGGGAAGGGGCTAAGAGGAAGGCGGGACATCCACAGGAGGACACAGCAGATGCCCCAGGGAACTGACATGCAGATGTGGCTGAGGCCAACATCGCGGGTGGCAGGGGGAAGAGGCCTGGTTCTCACCACACCTGTTAGGACTCAGCAACAACCAGGCAAGCTGGTAGGGGAGCCAGTGGGGGTTAGTGAGAGCTGGGGCTGGGGCACACCCAACTGGAGGATCCCTGGGTAGATGGGCCTTCTGGCTGCAGACCTCCTGATAGCACCCAGAGCCTTATGAGCTGCTCCTCCAACCTACCGCTTCCCCACCTTGGAATTCACCCCACCGTGTGCCCTGCCCAAGTTAGAGCACTGGAAAAAAACTGAAATAAGTCAAAAGGAAGGAGGAGCCACTTCTGGGAGAAGGGGCAGAGCCTGGAAGACTTCACAGAGGTGGTGGCTTCTAACTGCTCTGGGACTCACCTTGCTCTTCCATGAAATGGGACTGCTATTCTCCTCCTCCTCCTCCTCTTTCTCCTCCTCCTTCACTACCTCCTCCTCCTCTCCTCCTCCTCCTTCTCCTCCTCCTCCCCCTCCTCCTCTTACTACTACTACCAATAATAATAGCTAAAGCCCATGGATGCTAAGTCTGTGCTGGGCTCTGTGTGAGTACTTGGAGCCCAAGAGATAGAGGTAGAGATGAGGCTGAGCCCGCCTGTCTCCCAGACTCCCTTTGTATCGGCTTGTGGAGGGTCAGCTGGGGTCTAGGCATTGGGCGGCAGGCAAGGTGGGTGTCGCTGGTGGCCAAGGTCTGTGAGTTCCCAGTGTTGGCAGCATCACTCTGAGTGGCCCTCTTGAGCTGTGTGGGAAGGGGCTGGGGGCTGCGCGATGGACACTTCCAGACCCCAGTCAGAGGTGGCAAGGCCAGAGGCTACACTGCGTCTGCAACAGCAGCTCGGTGTGGCCCTTGCGGGGTACAAAATACGGTGCTGAGTGTGTGCAGGGGAACCTGCAGCTTCCCCCCTCCTGATTTCCCAGGACCAACCTCACCCACACGCCCAGTTCCAGAATTTCTTGGGCTCAAAGCAGGCAGGGGTGGAGGAAGAGGAAAGAGAAGAAAAGCAGCCATGGCCATCACTGTGTGTCTATGCTGGGACTGCCCACCAACCCAGGCCGGTATGATTATTCCCACTTAAAGAGGAAATGGGTTCCCAGGGGTAAGGCCCCTTGCCCAAGGTCACAGCTGGGAATGACTGAGCTGGGGCTCACACCTAAGGCTGTCTGTTCCTCATGGACCAGGAAGTGTGAAAGGCCAGAAGGGCTCATGGGGCTGAATGTAGAGGGCACACAAAGCATAATCAGCAGGGCCAGAAGGGGTTCTTAGGAGCAAACTCTTCCTGATACCCAACATGCTGCATGTTGTCCCATACATAGGGCTGGCAGTGGCCTGGGCAGTTTGAGAAGATGAGGCAGGAGAAGGTAAGAGAGGTCTCTCCTTTGGCTTCCAGCAGCCCTCTGCTGGAAACCCTCTGCCCCCACTCACCCCTCCTTGAAATCATCCCATCTTTCTGGTGAGATGGGGCACCTAGGAGGCCTTATGTGGCCAGTAGGGCTTGACAAGGACCTTTGCATGGGCAGGGCAGGGGTGGGGGGTAAGGGGGTGTGGTTAAAGGGAGATGAAGCTCAGCCGAGAGCTATGACAAGGCCACCTATGGGCTGAGACTGGTGCAGGGAGAGGGTTGGGGAGGCCCAAAAGAACAGAAGTCACAGTGCCTGGACCCCCGCGGGTAGAGCATCATTCTTTCGAGTTCTCAGATGTGTTCAGTTTCCATAAGGCTTCTGAGCCTGGGTGAGGCCCACCTAGGAGTCCTGGCAGTGGGAGAGAGGACCCTGAGGATGGTCCCTTCTTCTACACTGTGTTTCTTGGCATGAGCGTCTTTCCCTCTCTGGTCCCTATGTGCCCCATCTGCAACATGAGATATCCAGGCCTAAATGCTGGCGGACACCTAAAGGAGGTGGTGAGGTCCCAAACAAGCCTCCCCTCCCAGTGCCTGTATCGACTCCAGGCTGAGAGCTCAGCATGATCCTCACTGGTCTTCCCTTACCCTCTCAACAAGGCCACCATACAAATATCAGCACTTGATTTGCTAGAAAAGCAAACTGAGGCTCTGGCATAAGAGGGAACTCTCCAAGGTGCCCAGGGAGGACTGCGGAGAAGCTTTATGCACTGGGGTTTGTTCAGCACTGGACAGCTCCTGGCTGCGGACCTCCTGGCCCCAGGCCTGTACACACAGCCTTAGCAATCCCTCTTCCTCCTAAACTTCACCCAGCCTTCCCCACTGCTCCGGCTATGCTCATCTCTCCTGGGCCCCTCGCACAGCTGCCATGAGTGCACAAAGGACCAATGAAGTTCTTGTTCCCTTTTACTTTTTTCTGACTTAAAAATCTCATTCTCTAGCAATTTCTTGAAGGCAGGGAACTCTTGCCCTCTCTCCACTCTATGCCCCAGTCTGGGTACATCACGGGGACTGGCTTTGGAGCAGGCAGATGCGGGTGAGAACCAGGTTGGAAAACTCTAGGCCCATCACTGTACCCCCCTGAGCTGCAGATGTGGAACACAAGATGGGCCTGTCCACCTCACAGGCCTCCGGGATTTCCATCTCATGGGGCAAGTAAGCATACAAGGGGCTGACCCTCCCTCAATCCCCTCCCTCCTGGGACTTCACTCAAATTCTGGACCACTTCTTTCCCCCTGAAATTGTCCAAATGACTTACAAATGGGCAGACTCTTATCACTGATAAATATCTGAGAAGGGTCAGGAAGCCCCAGGAGAACAGCTGGTCCAGTGCTCAGAATCCCACTATTAGAATATGATTGCTCTGTGGGCTCACCCATGAGATTTGAGCCTGGGAGAGGGAACATCTAGGAACACTGGCAGTGAAGGATAGGCCTTGGGGAGCTAGTCCCTCTTCTCTACTAACATACCATGTGTCTTGGCACAAGTGTCTGTCCTCTCTGGCCCTCAGTTACCCCCTCTGTAGTATGCGATATCCAGGCGGTGTCCAGGCTGTGTCCAGGACACAGGATGGCCCTCTTCATACTATCTCCTGGAGGCAGAAGAGGAAAATGCCTGTAGGGATGATGTCAGGGGTACTGGAAAGGACCCTCCAAACCTCTCAAATTCAGGACCATGATTTCTAAATGCCTCCACTTGGTCTGCCCCCCTTCCCTTCCCTTCTAACAAAGGGGCAAAGCCCAACTCCTGTGCTTTCTGGGGCCCTACCGACAGGCCCCACCTATTCCCAGCCCCTATGAGGACAGGACCTGCCTACATACCTTGGACCTTGGAGGAGAGTCTCCTAGTGCACCCTTGAGCCCAGCTGGCCTACCCAGGGAGCTTCAGCCTGAGGAAGGCTCAACGGACAGCCCCCAATATACATGGAAAAGGGAGTAAGATTCCCATAGGGTGCCTGGGGAGGAAGAGCTCTGCTGAGAGCCCCTCTCTGCCCCAGCGAGGAGTGCCGAGGGAGCCTGGAAAAGGGGAAACAGAGAGATTTATCCTAGTTCTGCCACCTAACTAGCTGGCTAACCTCAGAAAGTCCCTTCACTTCTGAATTCCAGTTTCCTGATCTATAAAATGGGGAGAATAACACACACACACACACACACACACACACACACACACACACACACACAGAGTGTCTGGTACACGGCAAGAACTGGAGGAGCTCCAGACATTATGACCAGATTCTTGGCCAGGGCTTTGGCCTTTTCACATCAAGGCCCAGAGTAAATGACTCCAGTCTTGGGCACTTAAATAATAAGCCCCATGGGGGGAGATGAGCACTGAGAGCTCAGAGGGAGGGTGGCTGAGGAGGGCACTTGGCCTGCCCCGATGGGACTCCACTTAGAGAACCAGACTGAGCCCTGATCCTGCTCACACACTGAGCCTCAATCCTGCTCCCATACTGACCCCTGATCCTGCTCTTGCAGGAGCTCTGACCCTGGTCACACACTGAGCCCTGACCCAATCACCAGCTACTGTGGCCAGTCCACACCAGAGGCCAATGTCACAGTTGGCTCTAAGGAAGGCTGCTGCTCTCCCATCTTCTCATAGAGAAACTGCTGAGTTAATCTTTCATCATATGAACTGGCTCATGCCTATGTGTGCCCCCCAATCCCTTGTCCCTCCCCAGAACTTCCCCATGCCACTGGCTTCTGCCTTGAAGGTGCCCCTCCACCCCCCAGTAGCTTGGCATCCATCACTGTGGCCACGATTTCTAGGCCCCCTAACCAGTTCTGTCCCCTGACCACAAATCCACTGTCTAAGCCTTTGGTTTTTCCTCTCTGATCTCAGAAGATGGAGATCCTGGAATGCCTGAGGGAAAAAGCCTTAGGCCTCATTCATTCACTGGACTCTCCATCCAGGCAGGGACACTGAGGTCACTAGGGGTGAATGGCAGCCCCAGGACTCCCATCCTGGTCCTGTGCTTTTTCTACCAGCCTTCTGACTGCCCCACCCAGCCAGCAGAGGAGGGTCCCCAAGAGATGGGGGTCTGGCAAGACCTGAGCACCCTCCCAGATCCAGGAAGGGAGTAGGAGTGGCAGAGCCCCAGGGACCCACTCTGTTCTGGGCTCCCCTGCCTCAACTCAGGGCTAATTTTAGACCTCTTCTCAGGCTGAATATTGAAAGACTCTTCTAGATCCTCCCTGGCATAATGGGGCCACAGAACTCAGCTGCCCCTCTGCCCTCCCCTGGGCAGCTAAGGCCTCCTGACCAAGGGCACTACATATGTAACACTGGGGAGAAGGTCCAAAACTGAACCCATGTGTGGCCCTGGGTGAAGACCAAGGTGGCAACACTGGGAAAGGCTCTGCTCACCCACACCTAAAATCCCACCCCTTGCAACTCATCCTTTCAGGTAAAGAGCTGCTCTTCTCAAACATAAGACTACCCAAGGGTGGGAGGTCGCCTCAACGAGGTGATGGCTCTGGGTTCATATCCCGGTTGAACAACCCCAGCTGTGTGGCCTTTCTAAACTACAGAGCCATCATACGTATAAAGGAGGTAAGAATAGGTCAGTTCCCTGATTGCAACTGCAAAGATCCTGACATCCCCGTCATCTCCCCCACCCACTGATATCCCACAAACACCTCATCCCTCCTCTTCCCCCAAGCCCACCCTTCCTTTGCCAGCATCCCTGTCTCTGTGGATGTCTCCACCACTGGCCCAGCTGGGCACACCAGAAACCTGGGAGCCCTTGGGACTCCTTCCCTACTCCCTCCCTCCAACCCAGCACCAGTCCTCAGTGTGTCTCCAACCCCACCTTCTCTCGGCACCTCCACCCCCAGGCAGCCCCCCACCACCTGCTGGATATACTCTTTGTCCTTGTGCTTCTCCACGGTCCCCCACACGGCGACCAGGACAGTATCACTGAGCCCTGAATTAGACGAGGTCCCTTCCTGCTTAAAACCCTCCACCAACTTCCTCTTAGAACAAGAGGCACCCACCCTCCTTACCTTGGCCCACAGATTGTGCCTGACTCAGCCCTGCCACCCACCCTCACCCCTGACCCCTTTCGGCTCTCTTATTCCCATTCCATGAATTTTCTTCCAGCTCCTCAACACACCAGGGCTCCTCCAGGCATGGAATGCTCCTTGCCCCTCCTTGTACACAGCTTCCTCATCATCATCCATCTGATTATGGGATGAGACACTGCCTCAGAGAAGCCCTCCCAGACTGCACTATCTCAGTGGGCCACCCCCACCTCTGCATTCTCTATCATTCCCTTGTACCACTTGTCACAATCTGCAATTATACATCTCTTTGTTTAATTGTTTATTATTTGCCCCCCCCAGCCCCCCAAACCCTGTGAGCTGCACGAGGGAAGGGGCCATGGCTACCTTGCTGCTGTGCCTGGAACACTGGAGGTGCTCAGGGGACAGGAATCCCCCCTGAGGTTCATCACTCAGGAGCAGAAGGGAGAGTGCCCTCCCTGCTTCACCAGGCAGTCCCAGAAGCCATATCTGGAGTCCCAGAAGAGGATGTCGGCAAGCGCAGACACTCGAATAGGCATGGCTCTGGTTCCTTGGCCAGTGCCCATGGTGGTGGCTTTGCTAGGATGCCATGCAGACCCCTGCAGGAGACAGGGCAGCTGGAGACTGAGCACAGCAGGGCCTGCAGCAAACCACGGCCATGCGTGTTGTGAGTACCTGGGACCTCCTGCTCCATCCGCTGGGCAGGCCCAAGGGACAGATGTCCAGGAGGAGCAGGGAAGGGGAGGAGACACCTTGGCCCTCAGATGAGCCTGTCTCAGAGACAGGCAGGGCCCCTGACCCTAGGGCTCCCTGGTCTGCTCAAGGAGACTTAGCCATGAGGCCCAACCCTCCTATCACTCGATCTCTGCACAAATCCATCCAAGGCAGTCAGCGCAGGCCCGAGTGACTCCCGGGAGAGGCGCCCACACAAACATGACTCCTTCCAGCCCACCTATGCAGCCCCTCCAGGGTCCTGAATGGTGAACAGGAGAGGGGACATGCGCTTGGGTATGGCCATCCAGGGCTGAGGGGGGCACAAGTGGAGCTATCTAGACCAGACTGGGAGGGGGCGAAGACCCAGGGAGCATGTTTCCTAGGAAGGTGTCTGTGTTGATGGGGCTGGGGAGCGGTGCAGCGGCAAGTAAGGTCTGGGACAGGCCAGTACCACACTCTGACTGCCCTGTCTTCCCTCCCGGAGGCCTTGTCACACACACACTCCCCCCAGCTCCTGACCACCAGGCCGGTGGCCCAGGGAAACAGGTCTCTCTCCAGAGCTGTCCTATCACAGGCACAGTGGCCCCTGTCCCAAGGGAGTCACCCTGCCAGGCTCCGCAGACATCACTGACATTTCCACATGCCGCCAGCCCCTCACTTTTGCCCACCTAACTAGTCAGTGGGGACCAGAGTAGTCCCAACAGCCTATCAGAATACTGAAAACTGAAAAGGTCAAGACAGAAAAAAAAAAAAAAAAAAAAAAAAGAAAAGAAAAGGAAAAAAAAGCCCCATGGGGGTTATCTCCACCGAGGGACACCCTGAGGCCCTCATTTCTCCCTCTACAGCTCCCCTGACACATGCTGGCAACCTCAGGGGAGGATAAGGCTTGGGCACAGGCCCCTGCTGTACCCACAACTCTGGCCTGGGCAGAGCTGGGAAGGGGATCAAGAAAAAGGGAAGATATCATCCCTGTAAACACCCCCCAAAACACACACCTAACTCCCTGGGCAGGGGAGGCGGGAGGAGCACAGGGGAGGAGAACCACACCCACCCAGGGCCTCTGAGGTACACGGAGCTGTTCTTAGCCTCTCCTGGGGCAAGGGCAGCAGCATGGGTTTGCTTCCTACTATGTGCCCAACATCAGGCATCCCACACACATGGCCACAGCCTGTGCTCACCACAACCCTTGAAGAAGAAACAATCCCGATCACTTTGCACGTGAGGAAACAGCCTCAGAAAGGTCATGTGACCTGCCCAAGGTCACAGAGCCAGGAAGAGAGGAGCTCGGAATCAGGTGAGCACTGAGACAACAGGAGTTGCAGCCAGACACAAAGGAAATCCTGCAAATAGTTTGGACAGAAGCCTTGGAAGACAATCCCAGGAAGATGGGCTGGGGTCCCTTCTCAGGAGGCTGCTTGGGGGTGGGGGGGTTTTGCTGGGCAAGGAGCTGAAGGCAGGGGCTGCACCTATTGACTTCAAGGGTCTCCCCCTGCTGTGATTTTCTGCAACCACCAGGCAAGCTCTACCAGGCTCCAGGAGGGTGGGCTTGGGAAGAGACTGGACAGTCCCTGACAATACCTGGGGGCGGGGGTTCTGACCATCACAGCATGAGCACCAATCCAAGCCTAGGGCCCTCTGCAACTCTGCTCTTTCTGTGGGAGGCTTTGATTTCCTGGGGCCACCGAGAGAAAGGAGGGCACTCAGATCCCAGGAGACAAAGGGTCCAAGAGGATGAGATGGGGGAGAGGAGGAGCTCAGCTTCCTGGCCAGAGTAGCCAGTCGTGAACCCTGTCCCGTGGCTTTGACAGCTCCAGGCACCAGCTCGTCCAGAACCCCCATCTTGAGCAAGGTAATTACAGTTCTTCCTATGTAATGAGATGGTTTTTAAAGGCCATTCAAAAGAAATTCCCTATAATGAGGTGAAGGGGTTTATAGTGTTACACATCAAGGCTGCTAATAATTGGTGGGACTGGGGCTCAGTCCCAGAGTGCAGCCCTGGGAGTCCCAAACCTAAAAGGTGAGAAGAATAGGAGAGATTCCCAAGCCTGGGAGGGAAGACAGGCCCTTGGCCAGATAAGTGTCTGCGACACCAGCAAGCCGGTATGCCCCGAAGAGCAGACAAGGGCACAGCGGGGCTGGAACCTGGTTGGGGCATGGGAGGCTGACAGAGTGGGGGCTGGACAGAGGCAGAGTCTGCAGGGATGAAGTCACAGGATGGACATCTGGGCTCAGGGGAAGGAAGATGAATGTACCCAGTTGAACTGTGTCCTCCCACTGCCACCACCACCACCAATTTATGTCCACCTGGAACTTCAAACTGTGACTTTACTTGGAAACGTAATTAGTAATTACAGAGGTAACTAGTTAAGACGAGGTCATACCGGATTTGGGTGGATTCAAATCCAACAACTGGTGTCTTTACAAAAAGAGGTAAATTTGGACACAGACGCACACACAGAAGAATGTCATGTGAAGACGAAGGCAGAGATTGGCGTGATGAATCTGTGAGCCAAGGAACACCAAAGAATGCTAGCAACCATGGGAAGCTGGAAGAGGCAAGAAGGTTCCTCCTCCAGAGCCTTCAGAGGGAGCGTGACCCCGCCCACACCTTCATCTCAGCCGTTCAGCCTCCAGAACCATGAGAGGGTGTATTCCTGTCGTTCTGAGGCAGCAGGTCTGCGGTCATTTGTTCCAGCAGCCCCGGGAAGTTAACAGCACAGCCATTCTAACGAGGACAACTAGCCAGCAGTGGAAAAGGCATCCTCAAAAGGTGGAGAGTGCCCCACCTCCAGAGGTGTACAAGCAAAGCTGGGAGTGAGTCTAGTCCCCCCTCCAGTACGCTGGACAGCTCCTGGGGGCAAGTCCGTGCTTAGTCCCCCATCTGACCTCACTGTATGAAGTCCAAGAAACTGGACAAGATGGAGCAATCATTCCCAACCCACAGATTTGGAAACTGAGGCCCACAGAAGGCAGACAACCTGCACAAGGGGGCCAGTGAGCGACAACAGCAGGCCTGGGATCCTGGAGTCCTGACTGCCAGTCTGGGGTTCTCTCAGGCTCCCTGTCCTGGGTCTGCCTCCTGCACCCTCCTGGTCTCTAGCCTCAGCAGCAGCGAGTCCTCCATCCTGGAAGGCAGACAAAAGTCCAGTCTACCTGTCTCCAGCTGTTCCATACTGAAAGTGCCGTCAATGCTGAGAGCCTTGCTCAATTCCAACCGGATACTTCCAAAGGACACTGCTGACGTGTGGCCTCTGGTGTGTGTGCCAGGGTGCAGTCACCAGCTGGGACAGATGTTACACTGGCCGACAGACCCTTACTGAGCACCTGCTGTGTGCAGAGCCCTGGGCACAGTGGAGGATGGGGGTCAAAACCAGGGGAAGGCAGGACCCTATATCTCCTTGGGGACTCAGAGTCCCTGCAGATAAGACCACCCAGAGAGACCCTACAGGGTGTCCTCAGACTAAGTGTTACCTCTGGTTGGGCATCCGAGGCCCTCTCCTAGACCCTTTCAGAAGGAGCCCTACCTGGAAGGGGAAGAAAGGGAGGAGAGAGCATGACCAAAAGAGATCAATGGCTCCTCTGCCTTCTCTGGCTCCTTCCAGGCCTCTGGACCCTGTGAGGAAAGGCCACCTGTGCCTGGCACTCCTGTCCCTACCCGCCCCCTCCAGGGGCTAACAAACTGAGTGGAGGCCCCCAGCTCTGGCACCAACTGGGCATGCGTGCAGCCAAGCTCGCCAGCCAGGGCAGCCAGCTCTAAATGCTAGTTAATCAGCACTACTCAGCAGAGGGACACAGAGGAGCACGCTGTGAAGTCACATGGTGTGACTTGTCCAGTGGGAACAACGGGCCACCCAGCCAGTGCAGAGTTGTGGCTCCTTCTAATTAGGTGCGACTTTGAACAAGGAGGCATCAGATTAATGAGGCTGACAGTGCTCAGTTTCACTGCATGGCAGGCTGCCTCTGCTCTCTCATCGCAGTTTGGTGCCAAAACCTTGTTCCCTAAATCAAAGGTTCTCCTGAAACTGCTTTCTGACGCGCCTTGGGTTTCTGCTGGGCGTCTCTGCCAGAGAGCTGAAAGCCTTCACCTCTATCCCATCCCTCCCAGCGCCGACTTCTGCTTGGCTGAAGAAGACTTCACAGGGCTGTGACACCCTGCCAGTCCCCGGGGAGGGAGCAAGGGGCACCGCAAGAGCCCCATTTGCAGAGTTTGCTGGCTCAAAGTCACATGGCAGCTAGCCGGTCACACCCTGGTGCCTGTTTCCCCCACCCCTGGCCTACAGGTCCCCTGCTGCAGCTCTTGGCGGCTGCAGATGTGCTGGGCCACGGAGGATCCACTGGCCACTTTCCCACCATTGGCATCTGTTCGCAAGCCTCTAGGTCATCTGGTTCACCCGTCTTCGGAGAAGACTGAGATGTCTCAGGAGCCAGCCCATGCAGCCTTGTCTTCCCGCCTCTTCTGCTCTAGATGGACACCTCCTCTCCAGCCTCTCTCTGGGTCTTTGCTCACACAGCTCCCCTCCCTCGTCCCTCTGGTGCCCTTCTCTCCCGCCTCCAGTTTGCTAAGCTCACATCGCCCTTCAAAACCCAGCTCCTTCACCACCAGGGTCACCAGACTTCTCTTTCCTTCTCAGATCCTCTGGCCCTCAAATCCATCTCCTTGAGCAACTATCCCTTGACCTGTGTTCCACTGTTTAATGTTACCACCTTTGCTCATTATGTTGTCCTATCTCCCCATGAGACTGTGGCACAGAGATGGGAGTGGCCTCTGTGTCATCTCTGTGCTCCCCACAGTAAAGACTGGCTGACAGAATCAAGATTCTATCCTCCCTTGGCTCTCTGGGAGACACAGGGAGTGAAGACAGCATCTTGTCCTCGGTTTCCCCATCTGTCAAATGGGAATGAGATCCTCACCCTTCTTCCTCCATGGGGCTGCTGGAGCACCCAGGATGATGCTGGACAGAGGCATGTGTTCTGGGGAAGGCGGGGGGTCATGGCGTGGGTGGATGCCCCTGGGGCAGGGGAATGGGCCCTGGCAGGGAGGTTGGGGACCACTGGGGCTTGGACACATCAATTCCTCTCTCTGGCTCTCATTTTCCCTATATGTAAAAATGGTCAGCCCAGGAATTCACAAGATGGATGCATTAACTCATTCAATTCTCAGGGCCACCTCTGAGATATGTACTATTAATAGTTCCATTTCAGAAAGGCCAAGAAAGATGTAAAAAACAGCCTCTGGGTGGAAAAAGCAGTAACAAACCCAGGCAACATGCTAGTCCAGAACCTGCCTTCTTCCCTACTCCACTGACTTTCAAGCAGGCCCTGGCCAAGCTCTGGCCATTTCTGAAATTTGTTTTACCTCTCTGGGCCTCTGTTTTTCCATCTGAGGGCTGGGTACATAGTGACACTTTGTAAGTGATTTCTGCTAGGCCAGGGCAGGCTGACCTGTTCTGGCTCTTCTGAGCCCCTGCCAGACCCCAGCTCCAAATCTTCCCACATAGAATTTTCTTTCTTGCCCCTTTAATGCCAACCCCATCAAGCTATGGCCCCCTCCTCTCTTCCTTCCAACTTTCTGGCCACCTCTCCCCATCCCTAGAAACATCCTGTCTCCCTCTGCACTCTGACCAAGCCTTGTCATCCTCAAGGTAGCTTCACCATGGTAGGGATGACCAGCATCGGGGCTCACTGTTCCCTGACCTCCGGCCTCTAGTGACCTTGGCCTCCATCGCCCACAGCCTCCTTACCAGGCCATAGCCTGCCCCTCATCTCTGCTGCAGCTCTGGGTCAGGCACCAACCCTCCAGCCCCCCACTGCCTCCCCTGAGCCCTCTGGCCGTACTTCCTTACTGCATTGAGACCGTCACACCTGCCTCATCTCATCCCTGCTCTTCTGTCCGCACTCCCTTCGCCTCACTTGGGATCTGCAGTCCATCACTGTAATGCCTCCTGCAAACCACTGTCCTGTCTCTCCCTTGGCAACCCTTTCATAATCCCCAATCTGGATGAACCCAACGGATACCCACTTCACACCTGTGGCTGGCAAATGAGCCCAGCGTTGAAGTTTCGCCCTTCATGAGTGGAAACTCAGACCTCCAGCCCTGGCACACTCACTACCCTGCTCCCTGAGAGGGTACTGTCGTCCTTTTTCCACCGGCCCCATACCTCCCACCCCCACCTGACTGGTCCCTGTCAATGGACACCTCTGTCTGCCCTCACCGAGAAAGCAGACTCCCTCATGGGCCCACTGCAGATTCTAGAACCCCGCCTGCTGCTGCCCACAGCAGAGGATCCCCTCTTCCTGCCGGGAAGGGGTCATGCTGCCCATCAAAGCTGAGCTGTTCCACTCAGACTCTGAACCCATCATCTGGTCCCAGGATTTTGGCTTGTCTTTGGGCACTGTCCATCTTGCCTTCCCTCCTGGATCCATCATCCTTTCCACTGGCAAACAATGTTTTGGTACCTCCCATCCTTTAAAAATCCCCGCCTTTCCTTGTGCTGAGTTTAAAGAAACTCCCATCTCAGAAGATTCTGCACTGTGTGATTCCATCTACGTAATACTCTTGACGTAACACAGCTACAGAGATAGAGAACCAAGTAGCAGGAGCCCTGGGAGGGACGGTGGCAGGGCAGAGGGGTGTGTGGCCACACAGGGACCCCGTGTGATGCGACAGTCCTGCATCCTGAGTGCAGTCCTGCTTACACAAAGCTACGCTGCCCCATGTACACACAGTGTGCACACCCACACACAAGCTCTTGTACAACTGGGAAATCCCAATAAGGTCTGAGCCTCACCCGGGCGTTGAGGAGCTGGTTCCATCCTGCGCTAGAGTTGCATGAGCCTCCCTCACCCAGGGCGGCGGGCAGAGGGCATCTGGGACACGCCTGCGCCTTCCTCAATGGTTTCCTGGGACTCTCCTGCCACCAGCCACCTCCCTGTTTCTTCTCCTCTTCCCCAGATTTCCAAGAAGAGTTGACGATGTCCTCTCTCCCTTCCCGCTCCTCCCACTCTCCTTGGCCCTCTGTGAAGTGGATTCCATTCACCCGTCCCAATACCCATCTCGCCCCAGCCCCCCACGGCCCCCACGTTGTCTGCTGCAGGGCGGCATCTGCGTGTCCACAGTGCCCACCCTCACTTTTGGCTTCTGAGACCCACCACCACCCTGGCACTCCTCTATCTGCCCGAACACCCCCATCAGCCTCCAGCGCTGGCTCCTTCTCCCTGCTGACTCTCCAGGCCAGCGAGCCCAGGGCCCAGGCCTTGGCCTCTCCCTCCCCCAACTGCTCCTCTTCCCGGGCACTCTGCACTGTGTCTGTAAAGGCTGCTGGTAGCTGCTGACTCCCGCATCTCTGTCCCCTCAGTCCCCAGCTCAACCCTCCCCCTGAGCTCCAGGCTGATGAACCAATGGCCAATGGACCTCTCTGCTCCAGGAAGTGGTCACAGACTTCTGCCTGTCTCCCAGTCCCGAACCTCCACTGGTCCTCCCCTTCTCAAAAAACAGGGTGGCTCAAGCCAAGAACCAGGGGTTCCTCTGTGCCTCCTTCCCCACCCTCCCCCTAGCCCCAGTTCTGACTCCATCATGGGTCTAGAATCGTCTTCCGCTCTCTGTGTCACTATGGTTACCACTTTGGCCCTAGCCTCCATGACTTCTACCTTACCCTGTTTTCCCTTCTGGCCCCTCCTGTAGCAGCCAGCGAGATCTTTTAAAAGCAGAAATCATATCAGTCACCCCAGCTGACGCCCTGTTTAACCCACCAGTAGTGGGTCACCGCCCCTTAGAAAACATCTCTGGTCCTCCCCACAGCCCCAGAGTCCCAGGCAAATGCATTCATTTGGGGTCCCTCCCCCTGCCACACAATCTCCTCTTCCTCATTCAGCACCCTCCCTCAGGTGCTCCCTCACCTGAGAGAGGGCTGGGCCTCATCTCATGGGTGACCCCATCCATCCCATCACTGCACCATTAGCAATTTCGAGTTCCCTGTTTACTCTTATTTTACTGATGTCCGCCTTTCCCACCAGCCTCAGGGAGCCTGCACCGTCAGCACCCAGCACACAGTAGGTGCTCAATAAAGCTTGTTGCGTGAAGGAACAAGAGCTCCCTGGTCTCCTCCCCAGCTGCAGCCCCCCCCACCCCCCGCAGAGGCTGGCTCGCCTGTGCACGGGGGACGTGCACGCGTCTATAAATAACCACACACTCCACTCTCCCCCAAACAGTAACTGATACCCAGATGACTCGACGACATGAGAGTTTCCCACGTCTTGCTGGGAGCTGCTTCCAGTGATAAAAGTTTGCTGTTTTATGGACCTGAGAAGACATCAGCCGTAATGTGCTAAAATTATAACCTAGCAGAGTCATTTGCTTAAATACTCTGGAAAACGAAGACTCAGGGTTGAGCGCTTTTCTGGATCACCCTGGATGCCACACAAGGGCCTGGCTGTCTGGGACGCAGAACTCCCGGGGCTGAGCACCAGAGCTTGGCCCAGCCTACTCTACAGGGTGGCCGTGTCACCTGTGGGATGCGCCGGGGTCCCGCATCGAGGCCAGCACACAGCCGCGGCTCACACCTGGGAGCACCTTCCATTCCCACCACACATCTGGGGGACACTGGGAGGAAACGGTGTGGCCTACTCAGTGTCAGCTCACCAGGCAGCATCAGGACCAGGCAGGGCACGGCTGAGGGGGTAGGGGCGTCACAGGGCTGTGTTTCGGCAACGAGATTTTGGCTGAACCTGTATATCATTGTCAGAAGGAGTAGAATCATATGAAAATGGCATGAACCAACCCAAAAGGTAGTAAGCTCCCATCACCAGGAGCCCAGGAGAACGGGACATTGTAGGGGGTGTTAGACTGGCCGCCCTTCTCCAGGCTTACAGGGCTAGGACTTGGGCGACGGGCAAACACATGCTCCAATCTCATCTCTGCCACTGGTGGCTTGGGTGACCCTGGGCAAGTCACACGTTAGTGCTCAGATACAGTGTCTTCACCCCCACAGAGAGTTAACATATACAAAATGCATACAGTAGGTGCCTACTGAACGTTAGTCTGTACCCTCCCTGCTTCCCTCTAAATCAATGTAAACACCTCCATCTGGACCTTGGTGCTCTCCAAACATCCTTCCTATCCTTACCAACAGGTGCCCAGGTCTACCCTCCTCATTATCTGAGGCCTAGTGCTGGTGCCACCTCCTCCAGGAAGCCACCCCTGGCTGCTCTGATAAACACTGGCCTCCTTCTCACTTCCAGGCTGTGGTGCACACCTGGGGCTGGAGGCTGGTGGGTTTGGGCACACGTGACTGCTGCCCCTCTGGTTTCTCGTGGTCAGTAGGTTTGGGGAGGGGAGCGTGCTGTGTGGGAGTATGGATGTTTTACAATAATGACAACAAACACTTACATTGCACTTACTATGTACCAAGCACCTTATAGGCAACAAACTCATTTAATCTGTACAAAAAAGTAATGAGAGAGGCACTAGTCTGGTTTGGTATTTTTTTAAGCTTTATTTATTTATTTCAGGCGGGGGCAGAGGGAGAGGAAGAGAGAGTCTAAAGCAGACACCACGGTGAGCGTCGAGCTGGACATGGGGCTCGATCTCACAACTCTGAGATCATGACCTGAGTCAAAACCAAGATTTGGATGCTTTACCAACTGTACCATCTAGGGGCCCCAGAGAGGCTCTCTTCTTATCTCTGTTTTACAGATGAGGAAACTAAGGCTCAGATAGGGTTAAGTGACTTATCCAAGGACACATGGCAGTAAATGGCAAAGCCAAATGGCACCCAGGTGGTATGGTTCCAGAGTCAGTGCTCCTAATCTGGACCTGTACCTCTCAGCTTGTCAATTCAGACACAGTTTTCCACAGTGGGCCCTTTCACAAGTCCTACAGATGGTCAGGAGTCACCCTAGGGGTATGGTCGTGGTGCTTCATGATCCTGGAGGCCAAAATGCAAGAAGAGATGCTCACACACGCACACACACGTGCGCATGCACACACACACACAGGCCCAGGCAGGCATTAGCGGACACACGAGGATTCATACACACAAAAGAAGCTAAGAGGCCCCTCTCCCGGTCCCACTGCCTGAGGGTCTGTCCAGTCTCCTCTCCCCAAGTCACCACGGGCAGGGGAGTAGAAGGCACGTGAAGTGCTGCGCACCACTGCTGGTCTGTCCCTGTGGTCAGCTCCCTTTGCATAGGGGGTAACCTGGTGACTTGGGGGGTACTAGACACCCCCCAGGTCACATAGCTGGTCTGGGCAAAACCAGGCCCACATCCAGGCCCAGGCCATGCCTGACAAATGCCTTCTCACACCATCCCCAGGCCCCCCCCACCCCATAATCCCCAATTCCAGTCATTTCCTCTATTCCAACTTGCTTTGAGCAGGATGAAAATAAGCAAAGAGGAAGAGAAAGATGGGAAAGAAAGGCAAGGAGGAAAGAGAGCCAGGAGAAGTGACAGAGAGGGCAGCAGCTGGGAAAGTGGGGTGACGGCCCCCCTCAGCAGCCCGGCTTCCCACATGCCAGCCTGTGTGGCCACCAAAGCCACCTGGAGAGGAGCGCAGCGAGGCAGGGGTTAACTCTGCCATGGAGCAGAAAATGAGGTTCCAGTTATTAGTTGATTTATTGCTCTGTCCTCAATCTGCGCTCAGGTCCTGGAAGGAAATGTTCCACTCGAAAGCATTAAGCGTCTTCAAAGAGCAGAGGCATTAAAAATTGAAATCATAAAACAGACACGTAAATACAGTGGAGGTGAGGTGGGGGGGCAGCCCCCTAAGCAGGTGGAGGTGGGAGTGGCAGGCCCAGGTCCTGGGCAGCCCATGGGGCCTCCCCTGACACACGAGAGTCAGCTGAGGCCAGGGGGTGTTCCCGCCCAGAAGTGGCCCCCCAGCGTCACGCAGGTGCCTACAACCCCGCCATTAGCACAACGCGCCTTAGGGCTCCCAACTGCTCTGGCTTTGCAAACCCTTCCCTCCTGATAGAGGGCCATAAGCACAGCCCCTGGGCCTGTCGGATAACAGGGGGTAGAGGGATGGGGAAGGGAGGCAGATGGGCCAGAGAGCTTGGGGGCTTCTTCCTTAGCCATCCTGTTGGTGGCAAGAGGAAGGGGCAGCCCTGGGAGGCTGGGGTGGGGGCAGCTCCTTCGGTGCCCAGGCCCAGGCTGCTCTACATGGGAGGGGGCCCCAAGTCCTCCTCAACACCGCCCAGTCCCCACTGCTCCCCTAGGCTTGCTTCTGCAGCATGGGGAAGGGCCCACCCCCAGCCCAGAGGGGAGGGCACCATGTCTGCTCCAGTCCTCAGCACGTCTGGGCAACAGAGTCACAGAACACGATGGGTAGCCCACACTCTCACCCTACAAGGGCTCAGGGCCCGGTGAACTGGGAGTGGGATCCAGGGCCTCCCCCCCAGCCCCTGGAGACAGGGTACCATCTCCCCCGATGCCAGCTCCTAGTGGGGACTGGAGCTCGTGCCTCCAACTTGTCACCACCTGCCCAGAAAGCCACTCTCTTCCAGGGCCTAGGGAAGGGCCTCACCACATCCATCAGCCACACACACAGACCTACGTGGGAAGACACACACGTATGAAGATAGAGGGGTGGGGCTGTGCCCCAGGCACACACATGTACACATGCTCACGGGCATGGACGCATGTACCGGTGCCCTTCATACACACGTGTGTATGTGTGAACACAAGCCCACACGTGTCCATGGGTATGCACAGCGGCTGTCAACACTTGCACGGATGTATACGTGTGTACACGTACATGTGTGAGCACCCACACCCATGTACACAAGTAAGCCTCTGGGCCCTGAGAGCAGGCCTCAAAGGTGCAAGCCAGGAGCCACTGGTCTACATGGTTCTCCTGAGAAAGGGCCAGGGGCCTAGGGAGTCACTAGCGGCACTTCCTCTGCAAGCAGGGACCCCTCTGCCTCAGCCCCTCAGCCTTGGCCACCCTCATAACCCTCAGCGGGGAGGGGGCCTGGGTTCTGTGCCTTCCCCGACCCTGGCCCCAGGCCGGGTGACTGTAGCCCCCGACCCCCGGCCCCACGTACTCTGCGGGCTACACGGGCCTCCCCAACTGCAAACACGTCTTCCTCAACCAGGCCATACAATCAAGAGGAAGCCCCGCAGCTTATTTCCTCATTTTTGGCAGCAAGAGAGACCAGGACTGAGCTGGGGGTGGAGGAGAGAAGCTGAGATGTCCCCCACCTTCTGTGGGGCCTAAACACCCTTCTCCATATAAGACCAGCCCACCAACCCTCATGGGCCCTGGCAGACCACAGAGTCATGGGGCACCTCTCTGAGACCAGGGTTGAAAACTCAGACACCCCTAAGTCAGGCTGGAATATAAAAGGGGAGGGAGCGGGAAGGCAAGATCAGCGGGGGGGCAGCTGCTGCTCCTCTCCACCTGGTGCTGCTGGTGGGACACAGAGTCTGGCTTCTGACTTTTCCAGAGACACCCAAAGCCTGGTTTTCATGGCAAACCTCCCAATCTCTCCAAAATCTCTGAACTGTGAATTCTACTGCTCCCTAGAGCTGGAAAACACACTCTCTCACATACAGACGTGTGTATCCAGACACTCACACTTGCACATATCCACACCCATAGTCTCACCAATACATACACACTTAGACACATAAACACACAAATAGCTCTCATTCTCACACACACATACACACGTAAACACACAGATAAGAACACACTCATGCACACATACTTACACACAGCCACATACTCACACCCACACTCACACTCTCACACACACTCCCGTGTGCCCACATCTATGGGGTGGATTCTGCCTCTAGCCCCCATTCAGGGACTCCCCACTTTTTCCTCCCCAGAGGCCCTTCCTCCTCACCCCACCCCGCCCCTGCCTGTCCCAATCTTCCACCCATCAGACCCAGGGTAGGGGCAACCCCCAGCTCACCCTTCAACCCTAGAACCACTTCCGGCCCGGGGAACCCCCTTTACCCCACATGTAATTTTTCTTAATTGGGAGCTCATTAATTATCCCCATGCTTCCCAAAGCAAATAAACAGCAATTAGAGAAATAAGTGGTATTTCTATTCTCCAGCAGACTCAGCAGCACGGTGCCCGATCCCATCCCCACCCATAACGACCCGTCTGGTCACCTGCCCTCTCTCCCTGTGTCCATCCCCACATGTGTGTGAGCGCAGTGTCTGCCACCAGGCCACCCCCTGGCAGCAGGTCGCCTCTTGGAATCTGTGTGAAGAGCCATAAATTGCTGAGAAAGGACCTCCTTCCCCGTGCACAGAAGGTTAGAGTGTTTAAAGAGAGCAGTGGAACTGTTTTTATTAATCAGAACTGCTATAAAGAAAGCATTTTAATTAACATAATTATCCCGATTGAGAAAACCAGTCCTTACCCCATAGATACGTTTCAGACTAAAGATGCAAGCTGTCACAATCAGTCATACTTAAGTAAAGCAAGCCATTTTTTTTCTCTCTCACTCCCTTCCCCTCTTGGGCACCGGCTCCTCCCCGGGTTAGATCTCAGAACGGAAGCAAGGCAGATGTCAGACCCTCAACCAGCTCAGACTCTCACTCCCCAGCTGTGTCTGGAGCTGCATTTCTGAGAGGGAGCTCCTCGCAGGTCAGAGGGTCCCCTGCCACGACCCTTTCCCATGCCTGGCCTCAGCATGGCCTCCCCACCTCCTAGAGAAGGAAGGGACCCCATCTCAGACCAACACCCACCTCACTCTCCACCCCACTGCTGAGTGATCAGTCCCAGAGCACCAGCCCTCCCTGGGGAACACCTGCAGAGACCTTCCTGGGTCCGCACGCCTAAGGGGAATGAAGGGCAAGAACAGACAGCCAGAAGGAACCCTGGATCACCACCCTGGTCCAAGCCACCAATCCCTCCTGCCTGGATGCATACATTCACCCCCATCCACCTCCCCAGTCCACTCTTGACTCACCTTCAAGCCATTTCCCCACATAATAGCCAGAAATCTGTCTACACCACAAACCTCAGTGTATCCCCATCCCCATTCCAGTCCACAGGGAGGCCTGGCCCAGCCCCCTCCAGTCCCACCACCCAGAGCTTGCTCCACGCCAGCCACACCAGCCTTTCCTCATCCCCTTGAGCTTCCACCACAGGGCCTTTGCACATGCTAGTCCCTCTGTGTATTGCCTCCACCCTCCTAGCTCATCCATTCATTCCGCAGCACTCAGCTCAGGTGTTACCTCCTCAGGGCAGCCCTCCTCAACTGCCCCCTCTTAAATTCCCTCATGGCACCACATACCCTAACCGAGGTCGTAGGTACACAGTAGTCTTGCGACCTTGCTTTTGGTTCTATCTTCAGCCTTAGCCTTCTCCACTCAACTATTAGTTCCAGGAAGCAGCCAGAGATCTTAATTCTGTGTATTTGATGTTTTGATTACATTTTTTGTTTGTTCACTGCTGTATCCACAGTGCCCATCACAGTGCCTGGCTTGTGGTAAACACTTAAGAAATATTCATGGAAGGAAAGAAGGAAGAGGGAGGAAGGAGGGAGGAGGAGGGAGCCCCCACCCAGGGCATTCTCCAGGAGATGGCCCTTGCCCTGTGTCCGCTAAGGACTGGAGGAAGTGAGGATGCCCCACCAAGCTGGAAACTGTCCACTCCCCTCATCCCATCTGGGCATCATTATACTATCCATTTTATAGATACAGCCCCTGAGACAGGCAAGATGTACCTAAGGTTACAGGGCACCTACGTGGAGTCTAGGGCTGCCCCCAGGTCCTGAGACTGTCTGATTGAGGTGGGATGAGGAGGGAGGAGAGAAATACAGGAGGATCCTTTGTGGGTACAGTGTTCCCCTAGGGCTGGGGGGGCACCAAGAGCTGCTGGGGGTAGCTCTCAATATACGTGACCTTGGACCTTTACATTCCCTGCTCTGGGCCTCAGCTTTTCCATCTGCAAAGTGGGCTGCCTGGAGCAGATAATTCCCTCTGCCCTCCCCCCCCAGACCCCCCTTCATTCCACTCCTCCCTGACATCCAACACCCCCTAAGCTTCAGACCTCCCTCCTCCTTCCCCTGCAGAGCTGGAAATGCTGACACACGAACCCGCTCCTCAAGGCACTGCCACCCTCCCAGCCCACCCAGGAAGGTGAGGCTGGGTGCCGGCTGCTCCCCTCAGCCAGCACCTGCAGGGTGACATGTGCGTAGGTGACACCATGGACATATTTTAACCCGACATCCTGCAGTTTCCTCCCTGAAAAGGTGCTTATTTTTTAGTACATCTTAAATAGGAGCCACAAAGTGTGTTGTCAGTGCTTTTTAAATGGCTTGTTAATGTCCCCGTAAAGCTCCGTGCTGGCTGGAGGAGACAGCTCACTCCTGGCCCCTGTGCAGCCTGGACACCCTCGCAGCCTGCACTCTGAGCACAGACTCGGCCTGAGCTTTAGACTCTCTTGCCAGGAGGTCCAGGAACTAGACGTTCCCCAATAAAATAGGCCCAGAGCCCCTATGGGGTCACAAGCCTCAGCAACACTTTGGGAATGGCAAGGGAAAGAGGCATGAGCACTGGTTTTGTAGTCAAGTGTTCTGAGTTCAAATCCCTTCTTAGTCATTTATCAGCTGTGTGACCCTAGGCCAGTGACCAAATCTCTCTGTGCCTCATCTTTCCTCATCCATAAAATAGCAATGCTGCCTAGCTCAGGGCTGTTCTGAAGAGTGAATCAGGTAACAAATACCAAGTACCAGGTAACATTTGATTCTTAAGGTCTGGTAATGGCATGACGGTTATGTGTTTGAAAGGATCCTTTCCTTTTAGAGATATATGACACTGAAACATTAATGGATAAAATTTTACGATGTCAAAATAACCCAGTGGTGGTAGAGAGTGGGTGAGCATACAGGAAACAAGTCTGGTCATGAGTTAATGCTTAGTGACAGGAACATGGGGCTCAATAATTCCACTTTGGTAAGTGTTGACATCTTTATACTGAACCCCAACACAGACCTAGTGGTATTCATTAAACCCAGGGCTCACTCTCTCCTAGCCACAGAAGACTCTGATGGCAAGAACCAGAAACAGGCCTCCGCAAGACAATGAAAGGCATCAATAAAGAACATTAGGGGGGCTGAGCCCTCACATATGCCCGCTGGAGGCTCCAACAGACCCCAGCAGGGGGGCCAGGCAAGTGGGAGCCTCTAATAACCTGGACACGTGGGAGCCCAGAGGAGTCAGGCAGCCTCTGTTTCAGAGCCATGGTCCCAGCTGTGTGACCCCTGGACTAACACTTTCCCTCTCTGAGCTGCAGGTTCTTGTCAAAATGGGAATGGTAATGCACCACCCCATTCCACCCAGCAAGGCCCACAGAATGGGAGCCTGGCCTGAGGCAGAGGCTTCATTGCCTCAGAGTTGCCTCACCTTCGTCCGCCACTTTAAAGACAACCTCCGTCATCCATGACCGCTCTGGTGGGCAGGCAGACCTCCATGCTGGGCCCAGGGCTGCAGACCCACTAATACCCAGCCCTGCCCTCCAGAGGGGAGAAGTGCCAGGGAGAAGTCCTACTTCAAACTCCACTCCACCCAGCAATACCACAGGCAATGGGGCTGAGAAGACTTGGGGCCTTGGGAAAAGAGGGATTCCTGGCCTGGATGAAGGGCCAGGCGACAATGACCAGGTGAGCATGGCAGGCCAATGGAGTGCTTCTGTGCCACCCCTAGAACCGTGTCCCCCTAGAACCGTGTCCCAGCCCTTCCCTGCCCCTCTCCTTCACCACCGCTGGCCAGGTGAGCGGCACAACGATCCCCCCGCGTGGCTGGGGAAACTGAGGCTCACAGGGCCAAGGGTGGAACCAGTGAGTGCAGAGTCAAGTCCTGCCCTCAGCCCCTGCCCCCACCCCCAGGCCCAGCAGGGCACGAGGATGGTGGCCAGGGCCCCCCTGAAGCAAGGCCCCTCTAGGTCTCAGTTCCTTCCCCTGTGAAATGGGGGCAGCAAGACCCCAGCCCTAGCTGGTGAGCACCAGAGGAAGGTGGCACGGGCAGCGGAGGAGGAAACATCCCGAAGGTTCCAAACGGAGCCGAGGCGGCTGCGAGGTAAAGTTGGGGCGCGGGGGTGTAAGGCGAGAGAACGAGACAGATCTCTCAGGCTGGGGCTCGGGCGCTGTGATATTTTCCCCGGGTTGTATTTTTAGATGGACTACTTTCTCTCCCCTCCCCCTGCCTCAGTAGGAGGAAGAACACAGAAATAGCTGGGTGTGCGTGTCTGAGCAGCTATATATAGGGGCACAAACCCTGCTACCCAGGGCTTCTCCCACCCCCTGCCCCCTGGAGCCGTCGCTGGGAGGGAAGGGCAGCAGCAGGAGGGGAGGGTGGCAGGAGAGGAGGGCGGCGGTGGGAGGGACCATCCTCTTGCCCCACGGCCACAGGGTCCACTCGGCAGCACCGGCTTCTTCCAGGCACCCCCTCTCCCTGCCCCCACCACATGGATGGCCACACACACATCCCCCACAACGGCCTGCACTGACCCAAGTCCCACGGCATGCTGGAGAGGGCCCAGAGCCACAAGCTAGTCCAACCCAGACAAATTCCTACCTCTCTGAGCTCAGTTTCCACATCAGCACGATGGGGAGAAGGTCTGTACCTGCTTCATGGGCAAGTGTGAAAACCAGAGAAGATGAGGCATGTGAAGCCTCCCATTCCATAACGAGAAAGAGATCCACAAGTTCCCGGGACTGGAGGTTCCCCAGAGTGTCCTACCGCCTCTCTTGGCCAGAGCCTTGACGGGGCCACAGCTCCAGCCTCAAGGTCAGGGGCTCGTCCATCTCCCCCACCCAACACCCCACCCTGGCGTGTCTCCACAAAGCCCATGCCTGGCCCACAGCAAGTGGGACCAGCTGCTTCCCAGGCGGCAGGCGGACCCTGTGGCCACCCACCTGGGGTGGTGGGGGGATGACTGAGACTAAGGCCTGGCCTCCTGCCACCCTCCACTGGTCGTACAAGCCATGGCAGGAGCATTCGACCCCACACTTCATCCTCTCCACTCATGGCGGGGCTTCCTCCTGGGTGTCTGAAGCTGGTCTGAATGTGCCCGGTCTGGAAGCAGGTGTAAACGAGCTTTGCTGCCTTTCTACCCCAGGACCTGAGCAGGACAAAGAGTGCTGGCTGGGAAATCTCAGGGACTGGAGTCTGAGTTCCAGCTCAGCCCTGTGAGCCTCGAGCTATGGCTTTCACCATCTACACAGAGCAGTGTTCTCGGGGGGGCCTTTCAGGTGCCCAATCCAGAACTCTGAGTGTGGCTGACTCCCCACAGAAGAAAGAACTTCCATCCATCATCTTGTTTAACTCTCAAAATTCCCCTACAAGAAGGAAACCAGGGTCGTGTTACAGATGGAGAAACTGAGGCCCAGGGAGAGGAAAAGACCTGTCTGGGTTACACAGAGCCTGTTAGCCCCCTGGCTCCCCAGCCAGCCCCCATCAGAGGCGGGACCTGCCCCTGCTGGGCCTGGGAAAGCCAGAAGATTTAGGACACTGGAGTCGAACAAGTGGCTCATAACCTTCCTGAAGAGTCCAGAGGGCTTACAAGGGAGATGTGCAAGCCAGCTTACCGGGAGGTGTGTCGGTGGGGGTGCGTGGGAGCGGCCACCCCGTCCCCACTCCTGTGCCCGTTCCCCGGCCATTGAGTGTCTGTGCCCAAGTGCGGAACTTCCTTTCTCTGGCTCTAGAATCCCATTTGGCTCTCTAGGTTCAAATCTCCACTTGGACACTGGGTTTTAGCCCAGAGCTTCAATCTGCTGAGCGCCCAAGGCAAGAACCACTTCTTGCTGGCACATGTAGGCCTCTGTGCCTTCATCTAAGCCAGGAGAAGCCGAGGACATGATGGGCCAGGGCCCTGAGATGCCCTGCGGGTGACCTTCCTCCCACAGACAGGCGTCTGGTGTTGACTCCTTGGGCCCCGGGTCCTGCCTAAGTCCTCCAGAGTGGACCGCCGCTGGGTATCTACGGCCGCCCCACTGCAGGACTCCTGAGCCCAGGCAAAGGCCCCAGCAGCCCTGAAGATGGATGGATGGGGCCAAGGCCGGCATCTCTGGGATGGTTCACACCACTCCCACGGGGCTGCCAGCCCCCGCCCTGGGGCAGCCAGGCTTGTCCTAACTGGCCTGGGTGCAGCAGTGCCCAAAGAAGGCAGGACGAGGAACTCGGGTCCAGGGCAACAGCCAGCCCCCAGGAGGAAAGTATGTGAGCCCTGTTCTCAGTGGACTCATACACCAGCACTGCACAAAAGAAGTGCACTTGAAGTTGCTGTGACCTGCGTTCAGTTTCTGGATCCGCAGTGCTAAAGAATGAAATTGGACCCTGATCTTACACCATATACAAACATTAACTCAAAATGGATTAAAGACCTAAACGTAAAGATCAGAAACTATAAAACTCCTAGAAGAAACACAGGGGGAAATCTCCATGATGTTGGATTTGGCAATGATTTCTTGGATATAACACCAAAAACACAGGCAACAAAATCGAAATTAGACAAATGGAACTATATCACACTTAAACGTTTCTGCACATCAAAGTAAATCATCAACAGAGTGAAAAGAAAACCTGTGGAAGGGGAGAGAATGTCTGCCAACCACCTATTGAAAAGGGGCTGATATCCAGAATATACAAAGAATCCTACAACTCAACACCAAAAACCAAGTAATCTGATCAAAAATGGGCAAAAGGCCTTGAATACATGTTTCTCCGAAGAAGACATACAAATGAGGCAGAGGGGAAGGAGGAGTGCCCTCAAACTGAGCCTCTTCAGAGAGGAACCCCCAGGCCTGGGCTGTGTCTCCTCCCTCAGACTGGGCCCCCTCCGTGACTAGCTGCCAGCAGAGAGCCTCTGGCTGCCCCCTCCCCCTACCCACCCAGCCAAGCTGCTGGTGGATTCTGCCAGGGGGCAGACACTTGGGATAGTTCCTCTCCGGCTGTCCAGCAATGAGATGAACACTCAGCCTGCCAGGACCCCATTCGTCACGGCCACACCATGTGCCCACCGGCCCAGGGCAGGGGGGCGGCGCCAGGACCCATCTCTGAGTCTCAGCCCCCAGAGCCTGCCCAGTTCCCAGCCCGAATGCAGACCAAAGCCTCGCTGAGAACTGGGGCCGAAGTGATGGCCCCACGTGGAAGAAGACTTCTTGCCTCACTCCTGTCCGCTCCTTCAGCCTCCAGGGAGAGAGCTCAAGGGGCGGCTCAAGCTGGAAGGCCTCCCACTTCCTCTTCTCCCTCCCAGCCATGCATACTCAGGCAGGCCTCACCCTCTCTGAGCCCCTCCTCCTCCGTCAGTAACATGGGGGTCCCATTATTCCCCCCCAGTCCTCAGGAGGGGCCAAGGAGTTAGTGCGCACCAAATGCTTGGAATATCATGGACGCATAATAAAAGGTGGGCCCCTTCCCTTTCTGTGGAATCCGGCTCTCTGGGTTCAGATCTCCACCTGGCCACTTGAGCGCTGTGTTTGCTCTGGGCAAGTCACTTAGCCACTCTGTTTCAGTTTCTTCAGTAGAAACAGCCTCAGGGGTTGTGGTCAGGATTAAATAAATAAAGATTTGTAAAACGCCTGGAACAGTTTCTGGCATCCAGGAGGCACTCTGGCAGCATCAGCTGGTTTTGCGGCTGCTATGTTGTTGGTGTCCTATTTCATGGGCTCTTCCGAGGTCTGGGCTTGGCTGAATATATGCCCAGACTCCGCGCACTGAAGAACCCATCCGGTGCCGTTCCTAAAAGTACCATCTTTCTAACCCTCCTTCCCTGCAAGGCTTTATGGAGCCCCCGCTCCTCTGGGAATCCAGGCAGCATTGGGAGGGAGCAGGCAAGACTCCCCCCTGTCTTTGGGGTGTTGGGGATGCAGTGGGGAGGAGAGAGGAGGTTGGCACCTCCAGCGACCACCTAGACCCGTGAGCACCTGCAGAACTGGACCACAGGAGAGTGTGCAGAAAAGCCCCAAGGGCTGAGCTAGGCTCAGGGCTGAGAGTCGGGGAGGCCAGGCACAGGGAGCTGCAGCCCAGGCAATGGGGAGACGCTGATCGTTCTCGAGGTGAGAAGTGGAGCAGCAGAGCGGGCTTCAGGACCTGCCCTGCACATGTACAGCCACAGCCGAACAGCAGACCCCCGGGGTCGGGGGAACTGAGGGGCCACCAGCAGCAGGAGCTGTGGCCCAGTGCCGACCCCACATTGTCCTTGCCCTGTGCCTCAGCATCACCCTTGTGCAGAGAGGGGGTCTTCCTGCCAGGGAGCTGGCCAGCCCCCCGACCCAGATCAAGCATCTGACCCCTCTCCCTAAATCCTGAGCTTCTGTGGGGCACAAATGCTGTCCCCACCATGGCGGCCAAGATTTAGAGAGGAAAGAGCACCCTTCATCTCCTCCCATCTCTCGAGGCCAGACAGGCCTGGGTTCAAGGCTGGCTCCTCCCAGCTGTGCGGCCCTGGGCAAGTTGTTCAATCTTGCTGAGCCCCGGCTTCCTCACACCCACCCACAGGGCACAGTTAAGGAGGAAGTGGGTAGTGGCTTTAGAACCGCCGGCACATAGGAAGTACTCAAAAGTGCCTTCTAGGCCTCAGTTTCCACATCTGCAAAATGAACGTTAAAAGAGATGGCCTATGAGAGCCCTTTGGCACCAGATGAGATCTCTGAGTCGGGCCCAGCACTGCCCTGGAAAAGGGGGTAGGGTGGGGATCCCAACAGGATCAGGCCCGTTTCGCTGCTCACCGAATTCAGCCTCCCTCAGCCCAGGTACCAAGTGCAAATGACACAATGGAGGGCTCCCCCAGACCCCAACCAAGCACTCCCAGGTACTCTGTCCTCAACCTCCCCACCCTGCTTCCCAAGCTTCCATGTAAACTTCTAATCTCAGGACTCCTGTGCTGAGGAGGGGGTCATGGCTGCTTTGATCCAACCTGACAAGTGTGGGGAAGCCTGTCAGGTCCTGTTCCCCTGGAAACCCACTGCCTCTGGGGACCTATGCAGCTTAACTCCCTAGGAGGGTGGGAATCTTATAGCTAACATTTCCCTTTTCACCCTGACCTCCAGGAAGCACAGGGTTAAATATGCAACCCAGCATCTTGCCATATGCATCCATGCGCTAATGTGCCCCAAGCCTTTTCTTCCTATTATATCCTATGTTCCCCGCCCTGGATTATGTCTGTCTTATTAGCATCCTGTGTATGTTTGAAAGCCCTCACAAATACTTCATGGAATACGCTGGGTACGAATACGTACATGGTTAATATGTAAAATGGCCCCCCTCCCTACCTCCCACAGAGCTGCTCCCCTATTACTCCTGGGGTAATAGGGAACTTGGTGCAGAAGGCCCAGAGTGGGGAAATGGGGCAAGAGGAGATAGAGATAGACTTCAGCCTTGTCCCTCTTGGCTCTGGCCTCTAGTGGCACAAAGGCACAAAGGAACTGGGAGGGCCCTGCTCTCATTCTAGAACATTCCACAGCCCTGCTGATAACAACACTGACAGCTATGACTGGAATTTGTTGAGAGCCTATGACCTAGAAGGCATCACTGCTAATGCAGGGTGTGAACACTCCAGCTAATCTTCTAACTACCCCGGGGCGGGGGCCGGGGGGGGGGGGGGTGTTCTACCACCATGCTCCCTTTTTCAGATGAGAACACTGAGGTATACAAAGCTTAAGGATCACGTTGACACAGGTCACACAGCCAGCAAGTACCGGAACTGGGGTCCACACCAGGCTTTCTGAGGCCTTACCAGCAACTCATCCTGCCCCAGGCCATTGAAAGGACCTGTAGCTGAGGGCGGACAGGGCTCAACATGACATCCCAGCCTGAACCCAGAGTCCAGTCCTTGCTCCACACCCACCTGTCTCTGTGTCCTTCTATGTCTAGACTGGCCCAGGCCTCCCCCTCCCTCCAGCTTTATAAGTAGGCATCAGGCTTAGCAGATGGGACAGGATACATTTACTCCACAAGTAGCAATGGGGGGATGAACAGCCAGAGGGGATCGCCAGATACTCTGGGGCAGAAGGACCAAGGGACAAAGGCCCAACTTTGATATCACAGTGGTATGAGCCCATTCTGAGCCTCAGCTTCCACATCTGTCATATGGCCCACATTCTGGCTTCTTGGGGCATTGAGGGGCTCTCCTGAAGGACTGCCTATGAGCAAAACCAGAGCTGGGCCCCACCAGCCCCGCCCCACCACGTGGGTCAGAATCGTGTCCATGACTGCTCACCTGTGTGACCTTGGGGGAGTCACTGTACCCCTCTGGCCTCCATTTCTTTAGCAGCAAAATGAGGATAACAGAACAATTTTCACTTACCCGTGCCTGACATACAATGTCTTAGCTACTAATTATCTTTATTATCCCTGAGCACCCCCCGTCCTGACAGGATGACTGTTTGGGGGGCTGGACAGAATCATAGGAGGCATGTGAGGAGAACATGCCAGGCCTAGGTACCAGGCTCCAGGGCAAAAACTGCCCTCAGGTGCCAATACTATAGGAAGCGGTTCAGAGCCTTCCCCTGCCCTTGTTTCCCAGAAGGCTTCCTGCTGAGGGGGTGGGCAGCACATCGTGGAACAGTCCCACATGCACAGGCAGCTAGGACCGCGTGTGACCGCTGCCCTGGACAGCCAGAGCCCAGGAGGGCTGGGGGCAGCTACTTTGGGGTGGCCTCTAGAGGGGGACAAACTGAGCGGAGGGGCCGTCCTGGGTCCTGGGAAAGTGCGTCCTGGGAAGGATGGCTATGCCCCCGAGAGGGAGCCTGAGAGAGGCCCGCCCATGGCCCCCCCTCACAGCCCCGCCAGGTTTGCCCACTGACCTGACGCAGCCCCAGCGTCCACTCCCCGCACCAGCTCCTTCTCACCAGAATGGCAGTGGCTTCTCAGCTGCCAAGGGCTGCAGCTCTCCGTCCCCCAGAGTCCTGCAGTATCCCCCCCCCCCCGCAATGCCCCGCACGAGGCTCTGGGCACGCACAGCTCGGTCCATGCCGTGGAGTAACACGCGTGTGTTTTCACATTTATTGAGCACCAGCCGCACCAGACTCCCTCCTTGGCCTTGCCCTTACCCCACACCCCGGAAGGATGCACCATGAGGTACCCCTTGTAACAGATGAGGAAATGGAGGGGCATGGGTCACACAGACAGGGGCAAAGCCAGAACTCCAACCCCTTATCTCAGGGAAGCCCTGCCCTGCACCCAGTGTGCCGCAGGGCTCCGCCCGCTGAGGGTGGAAGGCCAGGTAGCCCCACCAGGAAGGCTCTGCAGCTTCCCACCAGCCGCTGCTGCTATGACGGGCTGGGGGGGCAAGGGGGGGGAGCAGTGCCAGCCCCGCCCTTTTCACCTCTCTGCTCCCTCTGTGGAGGCGGGGCTGACTCAGCAGACCCACCTAGGCCCCCTGACACCAAGCTAGAAGCCAGAAGCCCTCCCAGAAATCATCCACTCAGCAAAGCCCCCTCAGAAATGGAGTCGGAAGAGATGCGGAAGTTGATGGGGAGGAGAAGCTGGGCAGAGGAGGACCTGTCTGTCCCCTGAGATTTCTGGGGCCTGCCCCTCGCCCAACCACATTCTCTAGGCACAGGAGGCATAGCCCCCAAAAGGCTGACTCACCACAGAGCACGACCAAACCTCCGAGACCAGTGGCCGGCCACCCAGAGCAACCACAGCCTCAACCTGGCCTGCCCACCCACCCCCAGTAGGTAGGCCCACCTCACCTGAGGGGCCCACAGCTCTGCACCCTGCTTCCTGGGGGGCCTCCAGGGTCCCCAAGCCTCATTCCTGCTGGTGCCTGAGCCAAGCACCCCCAGGATCCCAACAGCTGCTCCCTGGGGGGCTCCCCAGCACTGGGAACCCTAATCCCATCAGGGAGCCACCCTCCTTCCTTCCTCCTGAGAGCTCATCCCCAAACCTCCTCACCCCTATCTTCACCCTGTGACTCAAAAGCCCCAGGAACGTGGTTGGAGGACGCCAAAGGCAGCTCCAGAAGATGGGAGAGGAAAGGGGCTGGCAGAGAGAGGGCCGAGAAGGGGAAGACGCTGGGCCTAGAACCCGCCCCGTGCACACCCTCAGCCCCTGGCTCGTGCACCAGCCCCGGGCAGCAGCTGCTTACCTCACGGGCACACGCAGGCTCAGGGGCTCGTGAGGGGGGATGCCTGCAGAGAGACGGGAGGAAGGGACGAGACAATAGTCGGATGAGGGACCTGCAGACTCCCTGCTCACAGGACCCATCCTGCTGTCAACCTCAGCCCAGGCTCTGCCCAAAGCCCTGGAGTAGAGGGAGCCCGAGGAGACCTGCACGCCAGACGGAGCACCTGCCTTCACTACCCGCACGTGCCCACAGCCGGGGGACCCCTACCCACACGTGCCCATGGCTGGGGAGCCCCTATCCACACGTGCCCACGGCCGGGGAGACTGTTCTCTGGCCCCTGGACATAGCACTGAACCTTAAATCCTCCCTCCTGGGGCCAGATACCATGGTCAGAAAGGAAAGGCACCTCCGGGCCTTCGCCTTTACCTCTGACTGGGACCTTGAGCTCAGTGGTCTGACCCTTGACCCTGGGCCAGTCTCAACAGGCTCTGATTTCCCCCAACACTGCCAGCAGGTACATCGGAGTCACCTGGAAGGCTTATGAAAACACAAGTGCTGGGCACTAGGCCCCAAACCCCCCAAATTTCTGCTTCAGCAGGTCCAGGCTGGGACCTGAGAATCTGCATTTCCCACACGCTCCCAGGTGATGCTGAGGCTGCCATTTGGGGATCCCACTTTGAGAATCACTGGTCTAGATGTGTCCAGACCACAAAGTACACAGCACACACCCTCAAGGAGTGCGTAGGCTAACAGAGGAGATCACACACACGGGCGCACACACTGACAAAACATGGCCTCAGCGGGAAATGTGGCTTCTACCCACTAAGGAGAACTGATAAGCAGTGAGGTACAGGTTGGTGCAATCATGGAGGACTGCCTGTAGGACGTAAAGACCTCACTGTCCACCTTTACCTGTTGTAGCTTCATTATACAAATAATACTTGAAGCTTTCTCTTGGTAAGAGCCTCAGCTACAGGCTCCTGTCGAGGAAACACTCCTGGTCGCCTCTCCAGAGGTCCCAACCATCATCCCTCTGGTGTGAAACCTTCACCACACACTTACCACACAGAGAGGTACACCAGGTGGATGATACAGCAGGGAGCAGACCCTCTGTGTGGGTGTATAACTGTGTTCCTCACCTACCAGTGGATCTGGGAGACTGCCTCTGTCCATGCAGAAAGATAAGAAGGGTCCCTGCTTGCGTTCCCTGAGTGCCTACCAGATGCCAGATGCCACATGCAACACTTTATGTATGAATCCCCTTAATTTTCATGATGACCCCTATGGTCAGCTTAGCTGTGTAGATGGTTCTACCGATGGTAGAGAACCATCGAGAACCCTCAGCCTAACAGGGCAGCCGCTGAAAAGACGACCCAGCAGCATCCACACTCCTGATGGAGCCCAGGCCGCGCTGAGTTCCCTGCGGTGCCACACGGGGGCGGAGGGCTCCACATGGGGGCACACCTTCACCTGTTTAAGCAGACCCCCGAGGATGGGTGCTTAGGGGCTCCTGGTTTCTATTTCCAACCTTGCTAGAAAAAGATACCCCACCTCCTGGCACATGCATGCGAGTACTGCTTAAGGGCAGCTCAAAGGATAGACAGATTTTAGATTTTCGTACTCCCCATCAAACTGTCCTCCAAAATTGCCTAACCTGATGCCTAGCTGCCCTTTTCCCCCCGGGGGAGCCCTTACTTTGTTCTTGCTGAGAACAGTTCGCATTTACTGAGCATCTACTACGCATCAGACCACTAATTTCCCCGTTCTGCAGGTGTAGCACTGAGCATTTAGGCTACCTGTCCTGTGAAGGAAGAGAGGGAGGCATGGAGGGAAGGAAAGAAGGAGGGTCCTTGATCCCACATACCCTTCATTTTTCTGCTCCCTTTCATCACAAAACACAAGAGCTGTCTCTACCAAGTGCCCAGGCCTCCACATCTCCCTCCCATTTTTCCCTCGCTCCCTTCTCCAGCTGGGCTTCCGTCCCGACCACTCCACAGAATTGCTCTTATCGAGCTTCCCAGAAACCTCTGTTTTGCCAGACCCAGTGGTCATTCTCTGACACAGCTGCCTGCCTCCTCCGTTGGGAAACACTTTATCTCTGGGCCCCCAGGACTCGGCCTCTCCTGGTTGTCCTCCCACGCCTTCCTCCCCTCCCAACACCTGAGGCCCCAGGGCTCACCAGGGCTCCCTGCTCTCTCCCATCTACTCATCCCTTGGCCGGTCTCAGCAGGCCATATGGCTTTCCGTCCCAGCCATGCCCCCGATCTCTTGCCAGCCCCAGCTCTCTCCGAGTGCCAGATGCACGTCTGGAGGCCTCTGTGTCACCTCCGCTTGCTCAGCCGATAGAACTGTCCAAAACAGAATTCTTGGTTCTCATCCCCTCGGCCTTGACTGCTCCTCTCTCTTACCCCACGCCCCAGGCCACAGCAAACCCAGTCAGCATGGCCCCAGGGCATATCCAGCACCCGCCTAATGCCCCGGCTAGTCTTCCCCTGCCCTCTCCAGCCCTTGCTCGGAGCACTGCTGCCCCGGCCTCCTGCCCTGATGGGTCCCCTGCTCCCACCCTGGTACCAAACTGTCCCGGCAGCCAGATAATGCTACAGACCAGATCTTGTGGCTACCTTGCCATAAGCAAGGGGTTTCCACGGCAGAGAGAACGAGATGCCCCGCAGCCCATCCACCACTTAGAACTCGCCTTCTGCCGGGTTCACCCGAACCTCCCACACTGGCCAGTCTCAGGGTCTGTTCTTGCTGCTCCTTCTGTCTAGAAGGCGCTTCCCCCAGACTTTCCTGTCACTCAGGTTTGAATGGGACCCCCTTCATCTTCCTCGGTCACCTTAGAGCAAATGTCCCCATGCACCCCAATCTTTCCCATTTTTCAATGTATTTATGCCCACCCAACATCTTCTTGCTTCTTTATTTGCATCCTTGTCACTTCAGGGTCTCCTCACCATAACATAAGCTCTGTAAAGCAGGGAGGGACTGCATCCTTTTCGTCTGGCTCTGTTGCCACCTCTGTACTGTGTACAGTACTTGGCACACAGTAGATGCTCAGTAAATATTTACTGAATGAGCGAATGAACAGGCAGAGCCAGCTCTATGGGCTCCAAAGCCTGTGCTCTCATTTCCCTACACAAACTGCCTCTCATCTGAAGAAATGGGGAGGCGCCAGAGGGCACTCCCAGTGGGACTGGACCCTCCAGGGAAAGGCAGGCTGGTGGGCGCAAGGCTGAGCCAAGGCCAGGGGGAACAGCCGCTCCATATGGGATAGCAGCAGGGCCTCAGCCGTCCCTGGGAGGCCAGGCCCAGCAGCCCATGCCCCACGGGGACCTGGGGCACTCACACCTGCCAACCTGTCCCATTCAAGAGAGAGCCTTGGGGGCAGCTGGCAATGGAGTGTGACGGAAAGGGGGCCAGGAGGCCTGCCAGCAGCGGGCGCCGCTGCCAGACAGCCAAGTAATCGTGTTAGCCAGCGGAAACTGGTCCAGGGAGTTTTTCCCTTCGCCTCCCGTTTTCTCTCTCTTCCCTACCCCCCTCCCTTGAAGCTCCAAGGCTGGGAAGATTGATCTTTGCCTGAAACGGAGGAGATAACTCGATATAATGAACTCCACCATCCCTCTTGCTGTTTGGAGCTTTTAAAAAATTTAAAAGGGCTGGGGACAAAAAAGCTCATCCTCAGGGCTCTCCCCGCTACAAAAGCCCCTGCCCCTCTTCCAACTCTCCACCTGCCTCCTTCCCCCTTCTTTTTCCCTTGGGATGTCTTGATGGAACAAAGGTTAAAAATATCCCTTTCTCTTGCAGTTTTTAAAAATAATTTTGTTGAGGTCAGGGCTGGATCCACCAATGGTCCTGCCTCCCATAGTCTCCGCCCATGTGGCGGCCCCCACTCCTCAGAGCCACCAGCCAGCCTGGGGGTAACCAGTCGACTCAGTCCACCTGTTCTCAAAGCATTTCCAAAGGGAACAAGCAAGGCCGGGCCCGCCCACTGAGGTGCTGCCTGAGACGGCTTTTGTCCCACCAAATAGCTCTTTAAAGACCCCCCCTAATGACAAAGGGAGCACAGAGCCAGCTGGGACCCAGTCCTTGCCCCCACCTCGCTGGAGGCCTGTGCCTACCCCCATCAGCCCCACTCTCCACCAGCCTGGCAGCCCTCTAGCCTGGAGCTTCGGGGCTCTGTGCCCCTGCAGACATTCACATATTCAACCAACATTTATTGAGCACCTACTCTGTGCCAGGCATTGGGCCAGGAGCCAGGAACCCAGGGGACAACCAAATCCCTCTGATTCCTGCCTTTAGTGGCCTTACATAAAGCCTGGTGGGCAATCCACGGTAACATGGGAGAGGGGGTGCACCCCGGGATAAGAGCTTTAAAGGAAAGTTCCTGGGACTCTGAACATGGACAGTGGCCAGGGAGGACTTCACTGAGGAAGTATTCTTGGAGCAGAGATCTGTAGGACAAGTAGGAGACCACCAGGCAGGGGCCAAAGGGAGGGGGAGAGCTATAGACATTATAGAGAGGGTCTGCTCTCAGGAACACGGGGCCCAGTCTGGGGCCTCTCCCCTGGTGCTCTCTGGCTGCAGAGGGAGGTCAGAGCCCAGATTCCTTACCTGGCATCCAAGGCCCTTCCTAGCCTGATCTCTGTCTCCAAGAACCCCTCATACCCAGGCTCTCTCTTCAGGGTGCAGCTCAAATCTTGCCTCAAGGGCACCAGCCCAGGAGTTGTCACTCCTTCTGGGCTCCCACATTAGCAAAATCACACCGGCCTGCTGCTGGATATTACAGCCCCTCCCCCACCCCTCCCCCCACCCCACAGGCCATGCAGAGCAATCTCCTTGCATCCAGAGCCCCATACAGAGCCATGAGTGTGTGCCAAGGAGTAGGAAGCAACTGGGGACACCATCAGAACTTTCAGACACAGATCAGTAAGGAATAAAGGCATCAGGGAGAACTTCTGGAAGATGCAGATTAGGGCTTGAATAAATAAGGATTGGGGAAACAGACAGAGGAGCCCAGGGCCACAGAGACAGAGGTTCGGGTAAAGGCCTGAGGAGGCAGCCTCCAAAGATGGAGGCCGGCCTAGGCTGATCTCCAACCTGCAGCCCCTAAGAAGTCATGATGGAGAGGGGGAAACTGAGGCTCAGAGGGAGGAGCTGCCTCCACTAAGCTATGCAGCCTGGCAAGCATGACAGGTGGGTTCTGTCTACAGGTGGCAGCAGTCTCCCTTGTCCTCATAAGCAGTTACTGCTACCAGCACCCCCATAGCCTGGAAGAGCTCACAGACCAGAAGTCGGGCAGCTACGACCCCATGTGGTTAATGGAAGGGGGCGGGGGCCTGAAAGAGGAGCCCAAACCTGGAGTAGGGAAGCAGGAGACGCGTGAAGGCATTCTGCAAGAAGGAGAGCTTGCTGGGCTGGCATTCAGGGTCGCATCCTGGGCAAACCCCCAGTAATGCCTCCTGCAGATTCGCTTCCTTGCCCCTCAGGGGTTCTAGCCCAGCTGGGCTCCTGGGAACATGGCTCTACCCACCCAAGCCTGAGCCCTGAAGGAGCCAACCTCCTCTCCACCCACTACATTGGCCTAAGAAGCTGTTCTGGGAACCTCTTGGAACTTGCCCTGGACAGTGTCAGGTTTTCTATCATCCACTTTTCAGCCCTGATGACCCAATTCCTTCCAGCCCCCTTGGGTTGAGTATACAACAGAGGCCAAGTAAGGGCTCTCGCCCAGGAAGGCCCCTGACTGAGCCTTCCCTGGGTCCTCAGCTTAAGCCCCAACAGCACGGAAGCCCCGGAAACAGACAACACTGGCCGGCCACTCTCCCCCAAGGTCCACCACATCCAACAAGAAATGGAAAGATGCAGCCTGACCTTGTAGTTCTCTAAGCAAGGGGCTTCCCACCTTGGCCTCCCTGATGGAGCCCACTGGGGCTGCAGGCTCTCCAGGAACCAGGGACAGCTGGAGTTGTGCAAAGCTTGGGGTAACGGGCCCTGCCCTGCCCTGAGGCTGAAGACCCAGTCCCTGTGAGGTTCAGGGAAGCCTCTCCCAGAACACGAGGATTCACAAGACCTTGGCTGTAGCCAGAGAGGAGGGGGTCTTCAAGGGGACCAGGGTTCAGGGGGAAGAGGAGAGAGTCTGGCAGGGAAGAGGGGCAAAGAGGGGCTTGGGCCATACCCAGGGGACAGACCCCAAATATCAGGCAGATGGAAATGCTGGGCACCACCTTCTGTGCCCGGAGAGCCACAAGCTGATCTGAACAAAGGAGTGGGACTTTCAGGCTGTTACATGGCCAAACAGGAGGCTGGATAGAGGGCCCTGCTCCAGCCCAGGCAAGCCAGAGAAGCTGCCATGGGCATGCATGGAGTTGAGCGTTCTCTCCTAAGCCTCTGAGCGGGGAGAAGGTGGGGGGGTGGGCAGCACCCCCACCGGCTTCCCCAGCAGGCCAGCCTGTCTCCACACCCTCTCCTTCTGGGGGGCAGTCGTGGCAGACAGGGCCTTCCCAGAGCCACCCTCTAAATAGCTGGCACACAGCTCACCTCCCCTCCCAGCCACTGTCTGAGGGGGAAACCCAGGCTGGGTAGAAGCAGCAGAGAACATGGTTCCCAGTATAACAAAGAGAAAAAGCCAAATGATCTGCCCAACCATAACTCTGATTTAGCCCAGCGGAGTCGAGGTCACAAGGCAAGCAGGGGGACCAAACTGCAAAGGGTGACAAGCTGCTCGAGGACAGTGGTCCCACACACGGAGTCACCTTCAGCAGAGACTGGAGGAAAGGGTGCCACCTGGCCGCAGGGAGACAGGAAAAGAGATGCAGGTGTAAGGAGACTTAGGGGTGGAGTGTGGGCTCTCCAGAAGCTTGAGAGAGAGAGCACGTGAAATGGTGGAAGAATGGAGAAAGACCCCTCTGTGGTTCATTGGCAGGACACCCAGCCCACCACTGACCTCTCTGGTAGGGAATGGGATTGCTGGGCAGCTGGACTGGAAGGGCAGGGAGGCTGGGGGAGCAGAGCTCTCCCAGCTTCTCTGCTGCCTTGACTCTCTTGACTAGCCCCCTCCCTTCCCCCATTCCCCCAACCTCTCCAAACTCCCCAAATTCCCCGCCAGAAGGGATCTCCATAAAGGATTTGGGAAACTCCCTTCTCCCCTCTGGGCTCCTTCCCTCCTCCCCTCCATCAGTTGCTGACCATCACTAACACACCTCTACCCACGGCCCCCAGGGTAGTGCTAAGGGGCCGCGGGGAGCCCTGGGGCAAGGTGGGGGGCAGGGGGACAGGAGGGTGAGGGCCCTCCCTCTCCTCTGTAAAAGAAGGAGCATGACCTGATCCCCCAAGATGGAGGTGAAGGCTGAGTGGGTACAGATTCCTGCACACGTGGGCAGAGCGGGCAGAGCTGTTGCCCGAGCTCGGGTCCATGCCCTGCGTCCTGGCTAAGTGGAGCCCCAGTCTAAAGAGGGTTGGCAGGGTTGGCCCCATTGCCTCAGCAGATAGAATCTCCTCTGAGCACAGATGGGGAGTGATTTCTTTTCCTCTCTCCTCTAGGAACCTTTAGACAGTCAAATTATAGTTCGATATAAAAGCAGAAGCAAAGACATCAAGTTCAGGAGTTATTCTCATCTTAACGACCAAGTGGGGAGGACTGGAGAACGTAAGAGAAGCTGAAGATGGGCGGGGTCTGGAGAGTGGGAGAAGAGGGGAATCGAGAGCCTTCAGGCTCTGGGCTCCGAGACAGAAGAGCAGCAAGGCGGGCAGCTGGTAGTTATTGCAAGGATCAAGGCGGGGGGGGGGGGGGGGGGGGGGGGGGGGGGGGGGGGGGGGGGGGGGGCTGCTGGGGGCCAGGGCGGGGGCCCACCCAAACAGGCAGGAAAGATGGAAGTGTGGGGAGCTGGGGAAGTGAGCACTGGGAGCCGCATGAGCAGTTGGCCTGCCCTGTCTTGATTTAACCAGCCAGTCAAGTACCAAGTAATTTCTGAGCACCTACTATATGCCAGGCCCTGGGGGTCCTCAGGGAATGAGACAGACAAGGTTCTACCCACAAAGGTCTTGGAAGAGAACACACTAGGGTCAGAGTCTGGGTGCAACACCTCAAGGGAAATCTCTCCCCTGGTTGGACATTAGACTCCCCAGGCAGACACTAGGAGCACCCAGAGTAAAGAGAAGAGGCGTGGAATATAATGGGCTCTGGCCTAGATCCAGAACCTTCACCTCAAGCTGTGTGTCCATGGGCAAGTCCCTTCCTCTGAGTCTTGGTAAGAACAACAGCAGCTAACTTTTACTAAGCACTTACTATGTACTGGGCATTATTCTAGAACTTTAAAAATACACTCATTCCTCAATACAACACCATGAGGTAGGTACTACCAGTATCCCCCTTTCCTTGGAGGAAAGCAAGACACAACAGAGAGGTTGTGTGCTTTTCCCAAGGTCACACAGCTAGGAAGTGGAGCAGCCAGGATCCACAGTTCAAACAGCGTGGCTCCAGACCTTGCACCCGTCATCAGGAACACCTGATTCAGAGGCTGTAGAGGCCCTCAGCCTGGTTCCAGGCATCCCTTTGCTACCTAGAATCATTACGCCCCCCTTCTGTCTTTGCCCACAGAACTCCTAGTCACTCTCTGGAGTCCATTCCAAATGCTCTCTCTGCAGCGAAACGGAATGATCCCTCTCAAGATTAAGGAGGATTCAGGCTCAAAAAGATGAAGGGGCTTGGGGTGTCTGGGTGGCTCAGTGGGTTAAGCCCCTGCCTTCGGCTCAGGTCATGATCTCAGGGTCCTGGGATTGAGCCCCGCATTGGGCTCTCTCCTCAGTGGGGAGCCTGCTTCCCCCCACACCCTCTGCCTGCCTCTCTGCCTACTTGTGATCTCTGTCAAATAAATAAATAAAATCTTTAAAAAGAAAAAAAATGATGAAGTGGCTTGTCTAAGGTCAGGTAGATGGCTGGGGACAGAAGCTGCCATATGCCACATGCCTCTCACAACGATAGCTGTGGGAGTATGTGTGACTAACAGTCAATGTCAGGGTCACCTGATGTTTCCTGAGAAGGATGTAGAGCACCTGAGCCTGAAAGAACAGAAGATTACAAGAACTGGGGACAGGTTGGGTCAGCTGGTCAACAAGCCCTGCCCGGGTGTCCTCCGTAAGGAACAGGGATGAGCGAGGGACCTCCTCCCCTTTGGTCCATGGTCTCCCAGGCCTCTTCCAACCGCATGCTGAAAGCGCCTACTCTTCTCTCCACCTGTCCAGTGCCTGCCCAGCTATTTTTAAAGGTCTAGAACCAATATTGCTACCTCCCTAAGAAGCCAGCCCTGATTGCCCCAGCAGCCCTTAGGGCACCCTGAACCTGCAGGCCAGCTGGAGGCTGGAGCAGGCTGGAGGGCAGAATTGCCTCCATGCCCCCTGGGTAAAGGGCATTCAGGTACAGGAGCTTGGTAGGGGTGAGGGGAGTCCTCTTGGAGGAAAACAAGGCACCCTACCCCGCAGGAAGCTCTGCCAGCAAGAGCCAGCCCCACTCTGTGGCAGCAAAGCTAACACGATGGATAACACTATTCAGGAAGAAATAAATCCCAAGGGTCATGCACCAGGTGACCTGGGCGCGGGGGGTGGGGGGGGTGGCGGGGGGGGCCTGGGAATCCATCTTAGAGGTGCTTAATGAGTGTGCCAGCCTCATACATCTGCCTCCCACCCCTCTCTAGCGCCTTATGCTCTGAACCCACCTCTACCACGAGGTGCAGCCCCTTCCCCAAGCTTTCTTAGAATCAAGGATAGGGGTACAAAAGACATCCAGACCAAAACTCCCATTGCACAGAGAGGAAAACTGAGGCCCAGAGAGGACAGAAACTTACCCAAGGTCACATAGGGAACCAACTTCAAAACTTGGACTAGAACCCAGGCCTCTACCCTCAGATCACGTGGTCCCTCCCTCAAGGCTGCACATTCTCCAGGGGCCTCTCCAAATCCCCTCTGCCCTCAAACTCTGCTGAGGCCTCGAAGAAGAGCTCCTGTCCACTCCCATCCCCACGCCCAGGCCGGCTCCTCCACAGCACTGATCCTAGATCCCTCGGTGCCTCTCTGTCCCTCCACTACTCCCTACAACACGACCATGTCATAGTGGACACCCCTTGGGTAGGACCGAGTGGATGAGTCAGAGCAGGTGTGCAAGCTCTTTGGGGGAGGATGGTCTATGTTAACGTCCAGATAAGACCCATCTCTGGGGACTCTTCCCTAGGACCACACCCCCGGGTTCCCTCCCCCGGGGTTCATCACACCCCCTGTGCCCGTGTTAATTACCCTCTACCCAGTGACCACTCACTTCCTAGAAGAGCAGAGGTCAGCCTGGTCTGCCTGCCTCAAAATGCCCAATTCCCAGGCCAGGCTTCCACAGAGCCGATGAGCAAGCAGCTTGGAACAAATCCCTCAATCAAATTAACGAGAGAGACAGAGACACTGACCTGCCTGTGAACAGAGCAGTGGGAGCCGCGGGGGAGGGGTGGGAGAGAGCTGGAGAACAAGGCCCACACAGGACACAGGAGCCAGCGAGCCTCCCCCGCCCCCCACCCCGCATCTCCCCACGCCTGAAGTGTCACCATTAAAGGGAAACATCGTTCCACTGGGGTTCACAGGCATTAAAGCCTCCTATTAAAGGGAAAAACATCCCAGAGAGAAATTGTACCCTCAGCCATTGCCCATCACCACGAGTCAGCAGAGGAAGTGCATGAGGGGAGGGGGAAATGCCAAGAACCTACTATGTGCCAAGCACTGGTGGCAACACTGAGGCTTGGGGGTCAAGCGCCTGGACATATGTCACTTGGCCTAAGAGTGGCAGAGCTAGGATTCGAGCCAAGGCGGGGAGAGACCCAGAACCAAGCTCTCTCCTTCCACACAATCCAGACAGGGGCTGTGGCTGCCTCTCTCCTGAGCCCTCCTCTGACGGGATGAGCTCTGGACCGCCACCCTCAGCCCTGCGGGGCCTCAGGGCAGAGCTTCACTGGGCCCCCAAGTGTGCACAAACCAGACACTCTGAACTCTCCCAGTGTCGCGGCATATTTCCCATTGCCCCACCTCCTGGAAATGCCACCCTCACCCCCACCGCAGGACCACCAAGGTTTACACTGAGGAAAAGCAACTGTCTTTGGAATCGGGTGACCCAAATTCTAACCATGTCCCTTAACTTCTGTGGGCCTTGGTTTCCCCTTCTGTAAAATGGAAAGAGTAACACCCACCTTGCAAATTCAGTGCAGGGATTCCATCAGAGATCTGGAAGAAGCCCAGCACAGAACCTGGCACAAGGTCAGCCCTCAGGGTAGCCCACTCTGCCTCTGGGTGCAGCCACCCATCTTGACTTCCTGCAAGAGCCCAGCCCTCGGGGTGGTCCTGGAACTCTAAAGTGGCTGCCGCAAGGGGAGGGCTCAGGCATAGTGAGCAAAACAAGGAGAACAGAGGAAGAAGCATTGGGTAAAGAAAGGCCAGGTCCCTACCCTGGCCCCCCAGGACAAAGTCTTGGCCCCCAGTCCCAGCCCAATTTTCCCTGGAGGCGCTAGAGGGAGATTCTGGATAAGCACCAGCCTGGCCCACTCCAGGGCTCCTCTGAGGATCCTGCCTTGACCTTGACCGCAGGTAGCACTGGCAGAACACAGGCACAATGCCATCTAGGGAGCACAGCTCCACACCCCGTCTCGGGGCAGAGATCCTCCCTGAAGCTCCTCCTGGGTCCTCTCAGTCCTCCCACACCCTGTCCCCACAGCCCAGAGGAGAAGACAGAGGCTCAGCAGGGCCGCCGGCCTGAGTCTCCACAGTAGAGCGAGACCTAGAGCTAAGACCTCTAACTCCTGACCTCGTTCCTCCAAAGCTATCCTTCCCCAGCCCAGTTGCACCTAGGAGTCTGGGGCCCCTCGTGAAAGACTTCCTCAGGGGTCTCTTCCCTGCTTCCACAGCCCTGCGTGGGCCTCCTCACTGCGGCTGGTGAGGCTGCTCTGGCACTCCTGGAGTCCTGCCAGAAGCCCACCCTCAAGCCACCTCATGCCTCTAGGCCCTCTACCCACCCCCACCCCCACCCTGCCACCCCTACCCTAACCCCACCACCAAGGGGTCTCCTGAAGAAAAGGGGCAGGACTCCCGCCATTCATTGGCCATCAAGGGAGTCACTTACTTTCTCTCTGCCAATGAGCTGAAAGCAGTCTGGGAATGTTAAGAGAGGCTGAAACCCAGAGGACTGGCCAGCTTGGGGGGCTGGTGATGGGAGTAAGGAGGTACAGGAAAAGGCACTCAGGGAGCACTTGCTATGGGGCAGCCTCGATCTAATTCAATCCCCCAACAGCCCTGGGGAGGGGTATACTATGCCCACTTCACAGATAAGGAAAAGTGAGTCTCTCTGAGGTTAAGGCACATAGCTGAGTTTGGATCTGACCTCAGTCTGCCTGACTCAGGCTGGGGCTCTCCCCATTGCTTCCCTTGCCCCTGCCCCCCACCTCCAATGCCGAGGAGACACAAGCATATGAAGGAACTGTCCTGGAGACGGAGCTGGGGCCATTTCCCAGATTTCCCCTTGGAACAGCCTTGCCAAGGATCCCTTCCTCCCTGCCCTCAGGGTCAAAGGCTGGGCTGGCTGATCCCAGGGTGGGAAGCGCCTGATGCCTTCCTGTGGGGCTGTCTTCCTCTCCCTCCCTCTCCATTCTCACTAGCAAATGAGTAAGAAGAATAGGATTACAGTTTGGCTACACAAGACACAGAATTAGCAGGATTAAATATAAATAGCTATTAAAAGTGTCTTATAATTAAATTCATTTTCCAGTTATTTGTTTTACACACACACACCCGCCTACACGTGTGCACACGCACGCTCTCCCATCCTCAGCTCCACACAGAGTGGGAGTCAGGGCCCCAGCTGCTCTCCAGCCTCCTCCCTGCTGTCGTCTTCTTCAGAGTTCCGGTCCGGCCCCTCCCGGGCTTCTCCTTCCCTCCTCCCTGGCCCCACTTCCGCTTCCGGCGCAGCCCCCAGCCCCTTGTGGAAGAATGGAAACCACCGTTCCTGCTCCTCCCCAGTGCTGAGCCTACGACAGGCCAGACGCGTCACACTGTCACCTCCTTTATTCCACCCAAAGATATTTTCTCATTCAATAAATATTTGCTGAGCGCCAAGTACTTAAACATGCACAGTCAGATTTATTCCACGAACCGACACTCATTCCTTCATGAAACGACTACAAGCCAGCACCTGGGAAGAGCTAGCCATACTTCGGCCCACCAGAGCGGAGCCTCTGTCCTTGTGGAACCCACCCCAAGGAAGCCCAGAGACTGGGGGCAGGGCCAGGTGATGGGAAAGATACAGATGCCACCTGATTCAGAAGACGAGGAGGTCAGGAGGGACAGGGAAAGCCTGGGGGAGGGGTCTGATTCATCCCACTGTGAGCTCCCCAAGGGCCCAAGAGTGTCCCATCATCTATCTCTCTGGGATGGAGGAGAAGCAGTGGAGACACAGGGCAGAGACATCACCCGGGACTGTCAGCCTAAAGGGACCTGAGCCGGGCGTGAGCTCATCTCTGCCCCCTTTCCTGCTGTGCTCTCAAGGGGCCCCTTCACCTCCTCTGGCCTCACATTCCTCCTCTGTAAAATGAGGATAAACCGAACCCCATCTCCTTACAGTAAAGCAGTGATTACACATCGAGAGATTTGAGCTGTGCCTGGCACAGAGTAAGTTCAATAAGAGTTAGCAGCTTTTGTGATTACCATTATTACTACATTATTGCTTGTACTATTATCCACCTTGCCTATGGAGCCAATGAACCTGGGGAAGAGAAAACAGAAAAGGCCTCGTAGAAATGGAAAGGATCATAAGACCATCAGAGTTGGAGGAGGGGAGGCCCTAGGAGGAGCATAGTGAAAGTCTATGATTTGGCTGGGGGTGGGGGCGGGGGGAAACACCTCCAGCTGGTCCCCAGAGAGCTTCTTGCAGAGGGGACCAGGGCCTCAGGCCTCTCCACCCCAGCCCCCTCTTGTCTGCTCATTGGCCTGCTCTTCAGCCCCTTCCCAAAGGCCATAGGGAGATGCCAGCCCCAGAGCCTAGATTATAAGGAAGAGGGCACTTCAAAACCTTTAGCCTTGGGACATCTGGGTGGCTCAGTGGGTTAAGCCTCTGCCTTTGGTTCAGGTCATGATCTCAGGGTCCTGGGATCAAGGCCTGCATCGGGCTCTCTGCTCAGCAGGGAGCCTGCTTCTCACTCTTCCTCTCCCTCTGCCTGCCTCTCTGCCTACTTGTGATCTCTCTCTCTCTCTCTGTCAAATAAATAAATAAATAATCTTAAAAAAAAAAAAAAGTTTTAGCCTTTGAACCCAGGTGTTCAGCTGGCCTCCACTGCCTCCCGAGCCCTACAAGAGGCCTAAGACGACGACTTAATTCTCCTAAGGGGTCAGATGGCTGAGAGGTGGGACACAAGTACAGGAGGAATAAGGTCTGACACCAAGATAAGGGCATGACCCCAAGAGATGAACCGTAAGGCCCCCAACATGTTCTAAGTCTCTGCTGTGCATCAAGCACTCTGCTCCTTTGTTCTACTCAAGCCAAAGAACCACCCTCTCAAGCAGTGGGGATTACCACGGCTCCATTCCTCAGAGGAGGTGAAATGCAGAGAGGTCAAGTGCGACTTGCCCAAGGTTCCACAACCTGCAAGTAGCAGAGCTGGGGACAGAACCCAGATCTGATTCAAGGCTTTTCCTTATCCCAGGCTGCCCCTAAACCAGAGGGACTTGCTGTGGGACACAGGGCCAAGGAGACAACATTCCTGGAAAGCTCTGCCTATGTGCCCTGCTTCCCCAGCCCCTCTCCTTTTTCCACTGTTGCCCTCAAGGCAGATTGTGACCCCAGTGGCTTCCTACAGAGCCCCACACTCAGCCAGCCCCAGGAACACAGCAGTAAAGACTTTTTGTCCTCAAAGTAGCCAGCTGAGCTAATTAGCAGAGACTCCATCCTTTCCTCAGTGAGGACATTATTTCATTATCCAAAGCCAAACACAGCCCCACGGTGTCCGGCAAATACATCAGGCAACTGCAAATCGATGGGCAGCAAGAGGCCTGCTCTGGCTCGGCCTCCCCACCGGGCCTGGGGCTCTGTCCCATCTTTCTGACAAGCGATGGGAAAGAGAAAGAAGCCTGTGTTGGATGGGAAGATTACAGGCTGCAATAAGGCACAAAGGCCCCATAGACAATTCATGCCTTTTGTCACATCCGGATGAAATCAGCCATCTCCAGGTAAAGGAGGGAGGGCAGGAGGGGGGGGGCAGATACAGGTAGCAGGCCAGGCTGCAGGCCTGGAGAGCCAAGTAGAAATGCCTGTCTCTGGAGCTCTTCTCACAGGCCCCACGGAAACAAGCCCATGGTTCTGTTGTGTCTGCCATGCCCAGCTCTCGCCTTTGTGGTTCTGGTTGTTGATCTGTAGGTCTTGTTGGGGAGGGAAAAGAGATCTTGCCTCCTCTATCCCTCCCCAACATGGAGCTTGGTAGAGAGACAGGCACACAGTAGGTGCCTAATAAGTGTTTGCTGACAGAGCATTAGGAAATCCTTCTGTGGAGAACACTCTGGGGAGTTCCGAGACCAGGGCTGTGGTCAGCCCTAAAGCGAAGATTCTGTGTACTTTTGGGTAAGTCACTGGCATTCTCTTGGGTTACTGTCCCAGTCTGTGAAAGCAGGGTTTGAGGCAAAAGGACCTCTGAAGCTCTGTTCAACTAGGAGAAGAGTTCAGAGCTCTGGCTGAGCCAGGCGCTGTACGTGGTCCTGAACCTGGGAGCAGCCCTCTCTGGGGCTGGTGGGTGCAAAAGATGGACAAAGTCCTTGAGACCGAGGATTGGAGCCTGGAGGGGGCGAGGTGGAGGGAGGGGGTGGAGGCGAGATGGAATGTACAGCCGAGAGAGACAATTTATTTGGATTGCTGGTTCTGGGCACTGCCAGGGGCTATCACCATGGGGCCTCACGCTCAGGCATGTGCCCATGGCTCAGCCTCAGCCCTAAGGAACCAACAGTCTAGCCATTGAGATACAGTGAGAATCAGTCTGATGGAAAAGGGGGCTGGAAGCACACACACATCAGCTGTGCACACACAAGTACCCACGGAGAAATATTTATGTCAACAGTGAGTGGTCAACCTCACAGGCATGGAGCTTTCCAATCCAGAATGTCTTCCAGGCACAGCCGCACTTGATTCCCCCCATATCCAGGGAAGAACAGGGAACCCCTTACAGCCCCATTTAAAAGAGGAGGAAAGTGAGACTTGGTTCCCAGATCCATCTCACTTCCAGAATGTGAGAAGCTATTGCCCAATCCCCTTCCTCCCCAAACTGTGCCAGGTGCTTGTCTTCAAGAGAGATGAGACAAAGAAGGCATGTGCTGTGGAAGAGCAGGCAACCCGCCCAGAGCTGGGAGAAGTGAAAGCCAGGAGGGATTGGGGCGGGGCGGGAAGGAGGGAGGGAAAGGGGGAAGAAAGGGAGGAAAAGAGGATGGGAGGAAGGGGTAAGAAGGGAGGAGGAAGGAGGGGAAAGAAGGATGGAGAAGGTGGGGAGGAGAGGGAAAGAGGGGAGAGGTGGAGAGAGGGAGGAGGGG
>PISX010010439.1:0-70723 GCA_004024625.1 Mellivora capensis | reverse complement strand
GAGCATGGGACATTTTTCCATTTCTTTGTGTCTTCCTCAATTTCTTTCATGAGTACTTTATAGTTTTCTGAGTACAGATTTTTAGCCTCTTTGGTTAGGTTTATTCCTAGGTATCTTATAGTTTTGGGTGCAATTGTAAATGGGATTGACTCCTTAATTTCTCTTTCTTCTGTCTTGTTGTTGGTGTAGAGAAATGCAAGAGAGGCGGGTTCTCTCCACGTCGGGCCCAGATGGTCCCGGAACGGGAGAGCCCAGTGCGGAGATGCTCTTTGCCTCCCGGTGTTCCCAGGAAGTCGCCCTGCGAGTTTCTCGAGGTTCTCGTTGCTTCCTGGCTTCGCGTGCGGTGAGAGGGCCGGTCCCCAGCCTCGGAGCTGCGGGCTGTGGCACCGGTTGCCCAGCAAGAGGACGTCCTGCCGTCTGTCTCAGGACTGGCCGGCGGGACAGAGGACGTGGGGGGAAATCTAACAGCGCCGCTGCTTTCTCTACTGGCCGCCCCTGGCGCCCTCGCTTGACACATGGCGGGTACATCGGAGGACACCTTGTATCTCGCCTTGCTTCGTCGCTCAATTTGTCCCCAAATATGCTGCAGAAGAATTTAAAAAAGCACGAAGGTGCTATGGCACAAACTAGATTGGAGAGTGTTTTTGTTGTTGTTGTTGTTTTTTGTCCCCCCCCACCCCTTGCATTTTAAAGGCACTTTCTCTGTTGTGGCAATTCCATTTGTCGGAATAGGAACACAGGCATCATTTCTAAACAGTGATTCCTTTGGAGCAAACTTATAATCCATTCACTGGTTGGCATTGGGAAGATGTTTGGATTAGTTTTAGTGCCATTAAGAATGTTTGTTGGAGTAATAGCCTTAAAGCCCAAGTTCATCCATTATTCAAGGACTAATTATGGTTCTGTGTATTATCCGAGCTCCTGAGGTCTCCCTACTCCAGGTCCAGTGACTGGTCTCACAGATGTTTCCAGCTGTATGAGCACGTGTGCCACAGCGTGGGTGTGGGTAGGGGAAGCAAGCAACTGCAGTAGGTTCTGAAAGGTCAAGAGTTGTAATTGAAGAATTTAAGGGAGGAGACTTTTTTAAATTTTTATTTTATTTTATTTATTTATTTTTAAAGTATCTTTTTTTTTTTTCCAAAGATTTTATTTATTTATTTGACAGATTACAAGTAGGCAAGAGAGGCAGGCAGGGGGAGAGAGGAGGAAGCAGGCTCCCCGCAGAGCAGAGAGCCCGATGTGGGGCTCGATCCCACGACCCTGGGATCATGACCCGAGCCAAAAGCAGAGGCTTTAACCCACTGAGCCACCCAGGTGCCCCAGGAGCCTTTTTTTAAAAAAAGATTTTATTTATGTATTTATTTGGAGAGTGTGTGTGAGTGAGGGAGGGAGGGAGAAGGAGGGAGAGAATCTCCCACAGGCTCCGCAGCGAGCATGGGCTCCATCTGATGACCCTGAGGTCATGACCTGAGCCAAAACCAAGAGCCCGTTGTTCAACCGACTGAGCCAGCCAGGCATCCCGGGAGGAGGTTTTTTAAGTGGGCTGTGGGTGTTAGTTATTAGTCATCCCAACGCTGGCCCTGATACTCTTTTTCTCATAGCCTGTGCACAATATTCTTTTTTAAAAAAGATTTTATTTATTTATTTATTTGAGAGAGAGAAGAGAGAGAGAGAGCATGAGCAGGGTGGCGGTGGGGGGGGGGGGTAGGGCAGAGGAGAGGGAGAAGCAGACTCTCTGCTGAGCGGGGAGCCCGACACAGGGTTCAATCCCAGGATGCTGGGATCATGACCTGAGCCAAAGGCAGACACTTAACAGACTGAGCCACCCAGGCATCCCTGTGGACAATATTCTTGAAGACTCCTTTTGAAGTGTAGAATATCAGAAGTGGAGGAGTAATTTAGACGAACACCTTAATGTAGGAACCACTCTTCACTACACTTAAAAGATGTCTTCTGCTTTCACCCCCTTCAGGTAACCCCTCCTATTATTGTGCAGCTCTCGTAAGACAGTTCCGAACAAACAAACGTAGTTAAACCCTATACATTCCAGTCATTGGTGTGTCTTCTGTACTCGGGGGACACGCCTATCAAGTTTTCATTCTCTTCTTCACAATAAACATATAGGTTCTGCCACTGACCTCTTTAGGGACCTTGTTTAGCAAATGTCCTAACTTCCTTGGTCTTCTATTTCTGTCTCTATGAAAGAAAGAAATAGAATGATAGTATATTTTTAAAAAGATTTTATTTATTTATTTGACAGAGCTCACAAGTAGGCAGAGAGGCAGGCAGAGAGAAAGGAGGAAACAGGCTCCCCATGGAGCAGAAAGTCCAATGTGGGGCTTGATCCCAGGACCCTGGGATTATGACCTGAGCTGAAGGCAGAGGCTTCAACCCACTGAGCCACCCAGGTGCCCCTAGAATGATAATTATTTTAAAGTTACTTCTAATTCAGAAAGTCTAGTGTTGGGGTCAGGCGAGAGAGGGGAGAACCATTCAAAATGACGGACACCTAAGATGGCCGCGGTTCCCGCCATCACCCTCCTGCGACAACCACGTCAGACCCGGGAAACAGAAACTCAAACGGGAGACAAAAAACCTTTCTCCTCCCACCGATGAACCAATGAGGAGCCCCGCAGCTGAATTCGGCCCTTATTAGGAAAACTCGACAAGGTCTCAGTACCTCCTCTTTGGACTTCCCCAGCAGAATCCCATATAAGCCCCTACCTCTTTGCTTGGCGCGCGACTTTCTGATTCTCTTTCCTCTGGAGTCGCGGAACCTCACCCGAGGGTGCTTGCAATAAAGCCGGTCCTCGAATGCTCGCTTGCCTTGGTGACTTTATTCCATTCAATCAGTCTGTGATAAAACCTAACATCTAGGATATTCTGATTTTAGCAGTGAAAGTCAGTATTTTCATTTATTGACTCCTAGTTATTCTTAAAAATGGAATAATAAATAGTAGGTCTCAAACATGACTCGTAGTCACTAAATTCAAGCATACTCTTATGTTGCCTAGCAAACAAGTATTCCCTTTATGCTTCTCCCTTTCCTAAGAGGACAGGATCACACTTTCTCTTCTGTCCTTGAACCCTACCTTGGACCTCATCTTCACCGTGAGCAGATATCCTTGCTTCCTGTTTCACTAACAAAAGTAAAGCAATCAAAGACAAGTCCTACATGCTCCTATGACACTTTCACTCATTGGTAGATGTCTCTGTTTCCATTTACTCCCCCTTCTTTCTTGGTACCATAGATGATGTGTCTGTGCTCTTAGCAAAGACCTCCCCCTCCCCTTGGACTTGGATCCCATCTCCTTTCATTTACCCAGAGACATGGCCCCAGGAACTTTCACTTCCCAATTGTTTCCTTATCTACTGGATCATTTCCACTTATATACAAACATGTGTATGTTTCACATCTTAAAAGAAAAAAAGGGACGCCTGGGTGGCTCAGTTGGTTAAGCAACTGCCTTCGGCTCAGGTCATGATCCCAGGGTCCTGGGATCGAACCCTGTGTCGGGCTTCCCGCTCAGCAGAGAGTCTGCTTCTCCCTCTGCCTCTGCCTGCCGCTCTGCCTGCTTGTGTTCTCTCTACTCTCTCTCTCTGACAAATAAATAAATAAAATCTTAAAAAAAAAAAGAAAAGAAAAAAAAAACCCACAAGAGCCTCTCTTGCCCCCTCATCTCTAGTTATTACTCTATTTTTCTTCTAACCCCCGGAGCAGAATCATATGTACTTGCAATCGCCAGTTTCTCTTCTCCCATTCCCTTTCAAACCTACTCCTGGGAGACCCTCACCACTGACTCCTGCCCCCACGGGCCACAGAACTGTCCTTTCAAGGTCATTTACACCTCTGTGTTGCTAAATTAGCCCTTGCTCCTCACTTTACTTAGCCTAGCAGTAGCACTAGACATAGTGGACGGACCACGCCTGCCATCTTAAAACTCTTCTTACATTTGTCTCTTCTTACATTTAGGATGCTAGATTCTCTTGGGCTTTTTACCTCATTGATGCTTCTCAGTCTCTCTCTGGCCCCTCCTCTTCTCTCTGCTCCTGAAACACAGGGTGCCCCGGAACCCAAACCTTGCATCTCCTCTCTCCACACTCATAATCTGATGACTTCTCCAATCTCTTGGCTTTAAGTTCCATCTATTGGATAGCTCCTGATTTATATATGGTAAAAAAACACAAGAGAACAAGCCCCAAATGGAGTCGCTTATGCTAAACCCATATCACCAAAGTGGGATTTAACTTGATTACAGTTTTGGCTCTCCCAGAAATGGCATCTTAAACCACTTAGGAGTTGCCTGGTCACCACTAGTTAGGTCATCTGCCTGCTATGTCCCTTCTCTTCTCTCTAAGGAAAGTAACCTTCCAATAACCAATTCACTGTGTTTCCTAGTGTAACTTCCTTTCTCCTGCCTCCTTCTGCCTATAAAAATCTTTCATCTTGTACAGTTCCTTGGAGCTCCTTTCTGGCTGCTAGACTGAATGCTGCCCAATTCATGAGTCATTGAATAAAGCCAGTAAGATCTTTAAGACTTACTTGGTTGGATTTTGTTTTTTAACGTCTCTATCCAGGACCTTTCTTCTGATTTCCAGACATATATACCTGTGTTTTTGACATCTGCCTTTGATTGTCCAAGAGGTTTTCAAATTCAGTGTTCAAAACTGAGCTTTTGGTGTCTACCCGTTGACCCCCCGTCAACCCCATTGTCTCGTTATTCCCACCTAACGTCTTGGTATCATCCTTACTCCCCTCTTTTCTTATTCCCTACATCTAGTTCATGGGCACACCCTGGGGGCTCCGCTCTCACAATATACTCTGGCCACTACCAATGGTTCATCTGATTTGCCATCTCCACTGGTTACCACACTGGTCCAAGCCACTGTCAACTCTTGCTTGGATTATTTCAGTGGCTGCCTGGTCACCCAGATTTTGTCCTTGTCCCACTTTAGTCTATTGTCAACATAGCGACCTGAGTGATTCTATTAAGACCCTAAGTGGGATCACGTAAGTCCTCTGCCCAGAAACCTGTCTTAGGCTGATGCAAGGCCCCACTGGTCTGGCCAACACCCTGACCTTGTACACTCCCTCCACCCCGTCCACCCTGGCTGTGCTGAGTTCTCTGGTACTTCTAGAATGGGGACCATGCTTCTGCCTTAGGGTCTTTGTACTAAATCTCTTTTGACTTGGAACTTTTTCCACAGATGCCTAGATATAGATCATCCGCGTACCAACTTCAGGTCTTTACTAAAATGGCACCTTCTTGTGAAGGTTTTCCCAGACAATCTTACCTAAAATTTCAATCTCCCCCAATACTTGCTACTTTTTCCCTACCAAGATTTTTTTTTTCTTGTTACCACTTGTCACTACTAATATACAATGTATTTTACTAATTTATTTTTTAACATCTGTCTCCTTCGTGGAAATGTAAGTTCCAGAGAGCGGGGATTTTTCTCTGTCTTGTACCTACAGCTGCACCTAAAACAGTGTCTGGCATATGGCAAGTATTCATTCATTGAGGGAACCGAGGAATGATATGTCATTGCTCCCTATCTGCTATGAAGACTAGTTATAATTTATATTTATTTATATAGAACATTATTTAACAGTATTATACAAGTACCACATGCTCGCATAGAAGAATTAGAAAATGTGGTTAAGCAAAAAGACAAAAACATCTGTAATGCCTTCATTCGTAAATAACCTCCGTGACATTTTAGTGTATATTCTTCTAGACTTTTCTCACTGTAAGACTATACTTATAGATTTAAAAAAATAGGGTTCTACTATACATATGGTTTGCTAGCCTGCCTTTTAATTATTTAACATATGGCAGAAGTCTCCCAGTGTCAATAAATCTACATCTCCCTTATCATTTTTAAATAGCTGCATAATAATTCACTGTGTGGGTGTACAACAGTTTAGTTAACTAATCCTCTTTCTGGACAATTATTCTATACATATAGGTCTCAGACTGATGTAAAGGTGTTGGCAGATTTGAACAGCAAGAGATCTAGGAGCAGTATGCCTAAACAGCTGCCTTCAATTACTTAAAGAATAAGGATGACAAGTGGTTCCGGAACTAGGACTTGGATTAGTGGATTAACTTGATTTATTTTTTATTTAATTTTTATTTTGTGGATGAACTTTAAATGAAGGTAAACTTCAGCTTGACAGAAATGACTTTGTAAGACTTCTCAAAAATGGACAAGGCTGTCTTCTTAAGGTAGTAAACCTTTTGTGGAAGTTTTCAGGGAGAGGCTGGCTGCCCTTGTTTCTGAAATAACTCCTGCTTGGAAGGGAGTTGGGAGTCAACGGCCCTCTGGTTCTGTGACTTCCATAAGCAGAATCTGGGGAAGAGACAAGAATGAGCCTCTCGTGCTGGTTTTATTGGGCTAAAGGCTGTGACTTCAGGCCTCCTCCTGTCTCTAGGTGAAGACAGGAAAATCAAGTTCCCAAATTTTTCTTGCTGTGTGTAGCCTGTGTGTGTGAGAAACCAGTAGGGTTAAGTGTTTAGAAGAGTTTTTCTTCTTCTTGGAATTCTGTTATGTCCCGCTAACCTCACTTTCCATTTAGAGATTATTCACTTGTTCTAAAGAGTGGGGAGGGGGGGAGAGGCAGAGGGAGAAGGAGAGAGAATGTCATATAGGCTCCCTCCTGAGCGCAAAGCCAGACACAGGGCTCCACCTCACGACCCTGAGATCACGACCTGAGCCAAAATGGAGAGTTGGCTGCTCAACCAGCTTAGCCACCCAGGTACCCTGCCTCACCTTCCATTTTTATCTTTTTTAATCTTTACATTCTCCTTTAAATATATACATATTTTTCCTTTCTCTCTTTGACTTCATTTTTTTTTTTAAAGATTTTATTTCTTTATTTGAGAGAGAGGCAGTGAGAGAGCATGAGCAAGGAGAAGGTCAGAGGGAGAAGCAGACTCCCCGTGGAGCTGGGAGCCTGATGCGGGACTCGATCCCGGGTCTCCGGGATCATGACCTGAGCCAAAGGCAGTCGTCCAACCAACTGAGCCACCCAGACGTCCCTCTTTGACTTCATTTTTGATACTATATGCAAGCCACGGGGTTAGTAAGTTTGGCTGTGGCTGAAGTGTCTGGGGTCCGGGATGGGTGGTATAAGGGGTCACAGACCAGCGTGCGACGGAGGGGCCCGGGGGCCTCTCACTTGCCCTTCCACTCGCCCATCAGAATCGGCCTCCCCCAGCTTCCCATGGTGCTGGCTACACTCTCCATGGGAAGGCTCCTCCTTGCAAATGCCCCCCTCCCTCTTTTGCCATCATGACCCTTCCTGTTCTTGGTAAGTAGACCTCAAAAGACTAGACATTTCTTAGTCTGTAGGACCCATTAGTGGACCTCAAACTGGAAAACGAAACAGTAGGGTGGGAATAGTTTCCTCTAGTTTGTGGTGTGCCTGTCTAGGCATTCCAGAGCACCTTGAGGAAGGCCCTAGAGCTGGCTTGTCCTACACAGCAGCCCCAGGTCACATGGGCTACCGAGCCCCCAAAACATGCCCAGCAGGAACTGAGATATGCTGGGAGTCTAAAATACAGAGTGGATTTACTTATTTATTTATTTATTTGACAGATAGAGATCACAAGCAGGCAGAGAGGCAGAAGCAGGCTCCCCACAGAGGAGAGAGCCCAATGTGGGGCTTGATCCCAGGACCCTGAGATCATGACCTGAGCTGGAGGCAGAGGTTAACCCACTGAGCCACCACTGAGCCACCCAGGCACCCCATAAAATACAGACTGAATTTAAATGCTTAGTAGGAACAAAAGAATGTCAAACATCTCATAAATAAATTCCCCTCTTAGTTACACATGGAAACAGTACTTTGAGTTTTTGGCTTAAATAAAAATGTACTGTTAAAATTAATTTTCTCTATTTCTTTTTGCTTTTTTAATGTAGCTACCCGAGAATTTAAAATCATGTATGTGGCTTGTATTTTTGCAGCAGCCAACACTTCTACTGAAGAGAGCGGCTCTAGAATTTGCTTGAAGGGTGGTCCCAGTCCTAGCAGCATCAGCATTTCCTGAGAACTTCTTAGAAATGCAGAATCTCAGGGGCGCCAGGGTGGCTGAAGCAGTTAAGCCTCTGCCTTTGGTTCAGGTCATGATCTCAGGGTCCTGGGATTGAGCCCCACATCGGGCTCCTTGCTCGGCGGGGAGCCTGCTTCCTCCCTGCTTGTGGGTGCTCTTGCTATCTCTGTCATTATCCGTCTCTCTCTCGAATAAATAAATAAAATTTTAAAAAACAAAAAACAGTAAGAGAAATGCAGAATCTCAGCGCTCTCCCCAGACCTAATGAGTAAGACTCTGTTTTATTCAGGTCCGCACATGCTAGTCTGAGAAGCGCGTCGCCCAGGGGTTCCTGTAGGCTTAATGGCCCTGTCTGCTACCAGGAACACACTCGAGCCCTGCAATGTGGCTACTAACCACCAAAAAAGGCTTTCTGAATGTTGCTACCCAAATCTTGTTGTCTTTTTTTTTCTTTCTTCCTTTTTTTTTTCAGTCCCCCAGCATGGATTGTTTGGGTTGAGTTGGACCCCTGTAGTGAAGCTCTTCGTCCTCTGATAACAGAGGGCTGGGGAGTGGGCTGGGGAAAAGCAGGTGCTTCAAAGTCAAGGAGGGAGGCATCCGAGATCCTTGTTTGGTCTCCAGGTAATGGTTAACCTACCACGGAGGAAGAAGCAGTTGAGACCGTGGACTTTAGTTTCTGGTTCTTCTTCTACAAACTTCCGTGGCCTTGGCTTAATTATCCCCCCGTCTTGAAGTACTGCAAACACTGGCAGGAGGCTGGGCCCTTTCATATCCAAGTCTCATGAATGAGGGGATTGAGCCAAGAAGGACAAGGTCTGGGATCTTCCTTGTGGCCTGGTTTTCTCCCTGTCTCTGAATGAGTCAGACAAGTCATTTAGCTTCATGGAAAGTCTGTGAGATCTCCCACTGATCAATTACGGATTAGGGTTTTGAAAATAGTAATGAGTGAATGACTGAGGTTGATTTTTTTTTAACGGCTTTATTGAATGTCTCAATGGGTTTGGGATTCCATCACAAAGTACCACAGACTGGGTGGCTTATAAACAACAGAAATTTATTTCTCACAGTTCTGGAAGCTGGGAACCCCAGAGGAGGGTGCTGGCAGGGTCAGAGTTCTGGGAAAGGCTCTCTTGCAGGAGCGGAGGGAGGCAAGCTCTCTCTTCCCTCTCCTTAGGGCACTGATCCCACTCATGACCACATCACCCCCGCCCCCCGGGCTCATCTAACCCTTATTACCTCCCAAAGCCCACATGGAGGGAGTAGGAGTTGAACCTGTGAATTTGGGGCAAACACCAACATTCAGTCCATAAGATTGAGACATAATTTACATGCCATAAAATTCACGCATTTTAAGTGTATGATCTGAGTAGAATTTTCATTACAACTAAGAAGAGAAGTAATGACACTTTCCTGAGTCCTCCTTCATTACATTTAATCATACAAAATTGCGGGCATTTAACTGTTTTTGTCCTATAATGTGACTCAAACTTACCTCCGAAATGCTGTTTGTCAAAATTCTTTCAAAACGAGAGAATATTTTCCCAGAGAAATTTTCAGTTACTGTGATGTTATTCCATCTTTTAAATCTCTCTTCACAGTAAATTGCAGTAGAAGCTATTTTACACAAATCTAGAGTTGATATTTCTATTTTTTACAAATAACTCTTTTCATACTATAATTCATTCTACACTTGGAAAATGGATTTTTTTCATCCAATAAGCAAATCTAATCAACTTTTTCTGATAAAGATTTTTCTTAATATTCAGAAAAAAAGAATTAAGAGACCTGAGGGAGAACTAAAATGGATATTTTGCTGGGTGTAGAAATTATCATTTTCATAAAGAAAATAAATATACGTGCAATAAAAAGCAGAGATGTAATAGAGAAATGACACAGTAGGTAACAGACCCAAGCTGGCTCATGCCCAGTGAGCTCCTCAGGTTGAAAATGAAATGTGAATATTAACACTCTATTTTATCTTCTACTCTCACTTTCCTCATAGCATAATTGAGAAAACCTGTTTGAGGGATACAAATACCCATTTCATTTCTATGTATCTATGTATATTCTTTTCTTGGTTAGAAAGAAATGTCCTATTCCAGCCTTCGGGGGTTTTTTTCTTTCTCTTTTTCTTTCTTGAAGTATTTTAATATTTTATTTTATTTTATTTTTAAGGTTTTTATTTCTTTGACAGAGAGAGATCACAAGTAGGCAGAGAGGCAGGAAGAGAGAGAGAGGAGGAAGCAGGATCCCTGCTGAGCAGAGATCCCGATGTGGGGCTCGATCCCAGGACCCTGAGATCATGACCTGAGCCGAAGGCAGAGGCTTTAAACCACTGAGCCACCCAGGCGCCCGAAGTATTTTAATATTTTAAAATCATTTTTGCCTTTTAACCAAAATGATAAATGGACATGGTTTCAAGTGTCAGGTATTTCAATAAGGCTTGTGAAAAAAGAGCTGACCTCGCTGCCTCCCCATTTTCTCTTTCCAGACACAAACTTTATCAGGTCATACCATTTTCCAGGTGAGAAAATAGAGGCTTGGAGAGGTCCATTGAGGCACGGAAGTTCCTGTGGGTAGGAAGTGATGAAACCGTGGTAAGAACTCAGATTTGTTTGGCCCCAGAGCTGGAGCCCTGAGCGATAATGCTTCTCAGCTACAGAATGTGTGGGACTCCATGGTTTCTGACAGGACTTTTCGCGAGGTGTCTTTCTCGCACACATAAGCCATCAGGCAGAGGGAAAGGGAAAAACACAAGGTCAGTGAAATCGAGCCTCCCATGACTCCAGGCGGCTGAGGTCTGCCATGGATTCCAGAAGTGCTGGGAGGAACCGGGTCCCCGGCTGTGGATGCCCCCGTCCCTCTGTGCTGGGGGGTCCGTGCTTGGCCCGCCCCCACCGTCCCAGCGACGCTCATTCCTTTCTTTGGCCTTAGTACTGCCAATTTGGGCAGGTTTGCCGCCGGCACCGGGTACCCGAGGCAGCTGCTCAGGCGCACCACGAAGGTATCTGAAAAGTTGCCTGAAGGAACTTTTGGCAGCACCATGGAGTGTATGGGGGGGGAAAGCTTTAAAAATGGGTGTCCGGTAGAAGAAAAGTCTTTACAAAAGCGGGAAGAAGGAATCCTTCTCACCCTTGGGGGTGGGGGGGACAGCCTGACACCGTGCGCCTGGCCTCGGTGGGGAGCTCGCGAGCACGGGGCTGCCCACCGCCCCTGCTCTGTCCGTCGCCTGGGCCCAGGGCTTCCCTCCTTTCACCCATCCCGCCTCTTCCCTCCCAGGGCTGCGCTGAGTGGAGTGTTGCCTTCCTACTTCACACAGCTCAGCGCTGGGGGGAGATCACTTGTAAAAGAGGAAGAAACCTGGTGGCTCAGTGGGTTAAAGTCTCTGCCTTCGGCTCAGGTCATGATCTCAGGGTCCTGGGATCGAGACCTGCATCGGGCTCTCTGCTCAGCAGGGAGCCTGCTTCCTCCTCTCTCTCTGCCTGCCTCTCTGCCTACTTGTGATCTCTCTCTCTCTCTGTCAAATAAATAAATAAAATCTTAAAAAAAAAAAAAAAAAGAGGAAGAAACCTGTAGAGGGAAGTCAGATGGGTTGCCTGTGGAGACTTTGCTGATTTTTAGTCCTCACTTTTCGCAAATACCAAAGGATAATTTATTGCCCCTTTTACTTCCCATGAATCAGGCCCCTTGCCACCTGGATGTTTAGCAATCTGAGTCAAAGAGATTTGCTCTGTGGTTTTTGTGAGTCTGCCCCAAGAAGCCCTCTGAATTTCATTTCCACTGAAATCACGAACGGTGTGTGTAATGATGGTAAAGTCTTGACAGGGACAAAGCTTTCTTTGGCACACTCACACCCCATAAGGTACGTCCCCGCTATGCCATCAGCCTTAATGGCTTTATACCATTCCTCCCCCCCCCCACCACCGATTCCTCCTCCTTCCCTTCCTCTTTTCCTCCCTTCCTTCCTTTCCTTCTTCCTTCCTTCTTTCATTTTTCTAGGCTATTTAATCAAGCTACTTGCAATGTACTCATTTCTGAGAATTCCCCATTGTCGTGACATTGTTTATTTCCAGTTTTTTCTGCATTCAACCTGAAAGGTGTTTCTTCCCAAGAAACTGAACTTTTCTGCTAAATGCGCTTGATCCCATAGGAGAACTGGGTTCATAAAATGGATTCATTGCCGACTTTATGTATAAATCACAGACATCGGTAAAGAAGTTCTTTATTCCGTGTCCTTGCCTTACGTCACGAAGCATAGTAAGTCTCATAGGACCTGCAGTAAGAAATGCTGAAACAAAGCACGCCTTGGGCTAGCCTGCGGTTGTCAAGTGCGTGTTGTTCGACAAGCCCCATCTTCTCATCTACAAGGTCAAGAGCAGTGTGAGCTAGGAACTGGTTCAGATGACGATGGTCATCTTCGGACTCTGATTTCCTGCCGGCAGAATCTCCCTTTCAGAAACTGGATTATCATGGTGGCCAACAACTGCAAAAAAGAAGCTTCCACACATTGTCTTTATTTTTTTTTAAAGATTTTATTTATTTATTTGAGAGAGAGGCAGTGAGAGAGAGCATGAGCGAGGAGAAGGTCAGAGGGAGAAGCAGACTCCCTGTGGAGCTGGGAGCCCAATGCGGGACTCGATCCCGGGTCTCCGGGATCATGACCTGAGCCGAAGGCAGTCGTCCAACCAACTGAGCCACCCAGGCGTCCCCACACATTGTCTTTAATACCTAGCTGCTGCAGGGACACACTGACGGCGGGAACTGCCAGTCAGGTCCCACCCCAGACCCGTGCTCCTAGAGGATGTTGTTCATGGAAAGAAATCGTGGCTGGAAGGGAAGGCAGTGGGTGAAGAGTCCAGGATTCGGTTTCTCTTTTCAGGTTTATTTTGGGCAGGTTGCTGTTTTTCTTAAATTGGTAGTAAATTTTCATTTTAGTATTTGAAACGGCTGTTGAGTACTAACCCCCTTAGAGTTAAAAAAAAAAAAAAGAGTCATTTATTTACTTTAGAGAGAGAGAGTGTGTCCGCCGGAGGGGGGTTGTGGAAGGGAGGGGCAGAGGACCAGCACACTGGGTGCCGCGTGCCCAGCCAGCGATGGGGCTTGAACCCACAACCCATGGGATCACGACCTGAGCGGAAACCATGAGTCAGACGCCTAAATGACTCTGTCACCCAGGTGTCGCTCCCCACCCCACCCTCCATCCCCACAATTTGATAAGCGCCCCGTTGTGGTGACTCCAGGTTTGTTCTCTTCGGGCTCTCTGGTCTCTCCATGCCCGAGTTTTAGTACTTTCATTCCCGCCCCTCCTCACCTGCGAGGGCGCGTGTTTGTAGACTTTCCCGATCGTGCAGGAGATACTTCTCTGCCAGGACACCTTGTCCCTCGAGATCAGTTCTTCCCCGCCGTGTGCCCTCAGGCTTCCGTGTCACTTCTTCCCGCCACCTGCAGCAGCATCCTCGGAGCGACTGTGGGGGCCCGTCCTGCTTCAGACTCGCTGTCGGGCTCCAACCTCGGGCTCCCCGCCGGGGCCTCCGCGCCTACCACGTGGCCTCCTGCGCGTGGCTCATCCTCTCGGGACCTCCTGGGCCTTTCGACTTGCACCGAGCCGGCCCGTGGGTCTGCGTTTGGCCCGCAGATACAGATGTGTTTTATTTGTCCTCCACAATGTATTAAGGATATTTAAAATTAAGAAAAAATATTTAAAGCAGAAATATGTAACGGCATGTATGTGTACACACATGTACATATTCATACATGTACATATGTGTTTGTGTATATATACATACACTCCATGTTTTTCTGGCTTCTCTGAAAGATCCCTGAATTGGGCAGCTCTAATTGGCAGCATGCCAAGCTGAGCAGGGGCTGTCCCCTTTCGATGACATGTTCTTTGTCACCAGCCCGCCCCATGCCAATTTTTAAATTTCCAATGACTGACTCCCCTGAGTTGCTCTGATGGCTCTTGGAGCCCGGCTGCAAGTTTCCTGGCCGCCTTCTGAATGGCTTCTTGGGGTCCCTAGTGCAGGACGCAAGGGCTGGGAGACAGGAGCTGTATTACTGAGGAGGACCGCATTCATTCCAGGCCTTTCTTGCCAGTGTGGCATTTTCATGTCCAGGACCTTTGCTCATGCTTCCTTGAACCTCACCTGTCCTTCATCAGATCTTTACCAAAGAAAGCATCTCTTTCTTCAGGGCCCAGCGTACACGGTACTCCTCACTCCCTTGAGCCTTTTTCTACTCTCCCTCGGCGCTGGGAATAAGTCCCTTCTTTGCATGGTGTCTGTTGAGCACTGATCTCGGTGACTGACAGGTCTGTCTTCCCTGCCCTAGTTCTGCGTCTCCAAGGCAGGGGTCCCATCCCCCTCACCGTAGATCGCATCCCTCTGTCTCGCTCTCCAGGCTTCTCGTACTGAACACACTGTCTGGACCCACGCTGAGGACATGGTGGACGTTTGTGGAACTGAAGTCCTTAGGAAACTTCAACTTTCTATTTTCACATTCCTGATCGGAACTCACCACGAGGAAAAGTACTGATTCCCTGAAAGGAGCTGCGGGGCGCAGCTGACTTCCTCACTCGTTGTTTTCAGAATGTCTGGTGTGTCACAGGAGTCCAATCAACAGCAAATATAGGAAAGAAGAGGGCGTTATAGCAAAGACTGGAACCCAAGTCTCCTTATCCTCGGCTGTGTGATGGACGGTCAACCAAATTGCATCTGCATTGATTGTGAATTGGCATTCGGCATTCTCAATGCCCCCACTGTTCTCCCTCCAGTTGGGCTGTTTGCCTAAAAAAAGAACCACCCAGAGGAAGTTTGCTCTTCCCATCCCTCACTGCAGGAACTTCTTGTAGGATTTAGAAATTGTGGTTTTCTCCATTCGGCCCATCCCATGCTGAGTGGTGCAAGGACGTGGGAAATCTCTAATAATGAAATCAAGAGATGACGCTGTCTTTCCCAGACATTTTGACACAGAACATCAACTCTCTTCACTTTACTTCTTAGACCTTTGTTCAGGGAAATCTTCACATCCATCTTCCCTAATTCAACCTTGCTCTCCAAAAATGAGCTCAGCGTTTATTCAAATGCTATTCAAAGGAGAGAGGTTCACTGGTTAGTGGCAGGTACCAAAAGACAATTTTCCCCCTGACTTGCTGCATTTCTACCTTATAATTGGGTGGTACATACATCTGAAAGAGTAACATTAAAGTTGAAGTCAAGTGTTAAGGAAAAAAAAAAAGAGAATTCTCATTATAAAAATTCCCTTAACACACTCCTCCTTGTTCCTAGTTGATTCTACATCATACGTGCTGGTTTCTCAAGTCCTGGAGGAAAGTGGAACTTCTTACTTAGTAGGGATGGGATGGAAGGTTGGCCCTGCCCAGGGAAGTGTTTTTGATATCTTTGGGACTGGGGCATTTGGAGTTGGTTCCAGGAAGATGTTTGCTTCCTGTTATGAGTTGAATTGTGGCCCCCAACCCCAGCCCTGCCATTCATCTAGTGAAGTCCTAATCCTCTTTACCTCAGAATATGACCTTATTTGAATTAGGGTCATTGCAGATGTAATTACTTAAGCTGAGACCATATTGGAGTATGGCTTCCAATCCAATATGATTGTGTCCTTATAAAAAGGGGAAATTTGGAGACAGACATACACACTGCAAGAACACGGTGTGAACAAGAAGACGGAGATCGGGGTAGTGGGTCTATCCACCAAAGACGGCAGGTAAAGGGCCCAAAGCTAGGCAAGAGGAATGGAACTGATTCTCCCTCATGGCCAGCAGAAGGAGCGAACGCTGCCTGAACCTTGACCTTGGACTTCCGGCCTCCAGAGCTGTGAGACAGTATGTTTCTATTGTTTAAGCCCCCCTCAGTGGGTGGTACTTTGTTTTGATAGCCCTAGCAAACTCACACTTCCTTTTTCAGTTCTCTTCCAAAAAGAATGGCTTGCAAAGTTGAGGTGCTTACTTGAAGGCTTGGTGGGAAGATTCATGAGGGAAAGAAAATTCTAGTTTCTCTCTTCCTGGTGTCAGTCCTATATCCTTTGCTAGCTGCAGGGAACAGCGGTTAAGTGAGGTGAGGGTGAGGGCCCTCAAGCTGGACTCGAATCTTGGCACCCCTAGTGCTTATTCCTTTCCTTGTGCTTTGATTTCCTGATACATATAAATAGGGGATACAAGGAGACCACCTCTGTAGGGTTGCTGTGTGGTATAAATGAGATAAATTACAAAGCACAGAGTACTCAGCACATTGTAAATGCACAAGAAATCAATGTTCACTCCTATAAGTATTCTACTACTAGGGTTTTTTTTTGGATTGTTGTTGTTTTTGCTTGTATGAAGTAGGCTCCACACCCAGCGTGGAGCCCAATGTGGGGCTTGAACTCAGGACCCTGAGCCGCCCAGGTGTGCCTGAACTCTACTCTTTTAAAGTATCAATATGGGAGTGCCTGGGTGGCTTAGTGGGTTAAGCCTCTGCCTTTGGCTCAGGTCAGGATCCCAGAGTCCTGGGATCGAGTCTCGCATCAGGCTTCCTGCTCCGCTGGAGGCCTACTTCTCCCTCTCCGACTCTCCCTGCTTGTGTTCTCTCTCACTATGTCTCTCTCTCTGTCAAATAAATAAATAAAATTGAAAAAAAAAGGTGTCAGTAGGGTTTTCTCTTTTGAATGTTCATAGACTTATGCAACCATCACTACTACTGTCTAATTCTAGAACATTTCATCACCTCCCCCAAAATTTCACACCCATCAGCGATCACTCCCCCTTGCCCCTTCCCCTTTCCCCTCAGCCCCCGGCAACGCTAATCTACTTCCTGTCTCTCTAGATTCACATACTCTGGACATTTCACAGAGGTAGAACCATACAATAGGTGACCTTCTGTATCTGGCTTTCTCCATGCAGCATGTTTTCCAGGCTCATCCATGGTGTGGGATATGCCTCATTCCTTTGCATTAAAGAATAATATTTTGTCGTATAGACAAGACAAGTGACTTTGCTGCTCCAGCCTTCAGCTGATGCACATTTGGGCGTATGTTTGGTTTTGTTCGCTCATTAGATGACCTGGTTGTTTGAGTTAAACCCAACCTGCAGAGGGGGAACTCTGTCAGGCACCATTCACCTCTCCTGGACAAAATGTCCTTTTCATGGACCCATGCACACTCGATGAGAATAAGGTTACTATTTTCCATAGTTTGTTATTCGTTCTGACATTCCATTGGTGTATCAGCCCTGGCTTTTATTTTCTGTATTCTTTTTTTTTTTTTTTTTTTTTTTGACAGAGAGAGATCACAAATAGGCAGAGAGACAGGCAGAGGGAGAGGAAGGGTAGCAGGCTCCCTGCCAAGCAGAGAGCCCGATGTGGGACTCGATCCTAGGACCCTGGGACCATGACCTGAGCTGAAGGCAGAGGCTTTAACCCACGGAGTCACCCAGGAGCCCCTATTTTCTGTATTCTGATACTTTGTTATTTGGGGACTTCAAGACCCTGGAGGGACTGCCTCTCCCAGCGTCAGCCAACTTCTAGAAATAATAACCAGCTTGCTCTCTAGTGTGTTTTCAAACACATACCAACTAATCCAGAGCTCACAACCACAACCACCTTCTTGGTTGGGCCCCTCTCCACCTACCCTGATCACCCTGGGGCCAGGGGCCAGACAACGAGGAGTAGCTTCTATGCCCAGAGCCTGCTGAAATGATCTCAATTAACCAATTCTGAATCTGGTTAGATTAGCCTGCCTACTCCGTTTCACCCATTCTTTCCCACAGACTCTTGCCCATGTCCTCCCTTCTGCTTCCTACCTGATTCTGGGGCTTGGCATGCACTTCCTCTTAAGAAGTCATCTCCTGATGGGTTGGCCTTATCATATCGACACCTAACAAAGCACCTTCTACCCCAGCATATTGCTGGACCTGGTGTGAGGTCAGCATTGTATATAACATCCGTCCATTCTGACAAGTGTCATGCTGATATCTTGAACTTGCCTCACAGCATCTAACATTCTCCTCAACACTAGGAAACTGACACCTCTTTCTTTATTTTTAGTGTTGGACATCGCTCTGTCAAATTGTTTTTCTCACTAGTTTTGTATACAGATTTTATTTATTTTTACCATCTCCAGCTTCCCCTGGGAAATAAGACTTAAAAAAAAATCATGTCATGCAAAGTGTCTTTTATGAGATGTCTGTGCCTGCTAAGGAGAGATGGTAATAGTGTGTGTTTTTATCTTATTTGGGAAGTCTTGACTGGTGTTCTTGCAAATGCATCTGTCTATAAATGGTCCTAACTTGTGCACATGGCCTGGAACACATTCCATCAAGCTGAGTATTTATAGATAATAGAGGTAAAAGAAGAAAACAGCTACTCTTTTCAGCTCATTTGAATAATTGTATCACAGTTTCCGGCACATGTCTTGTCAGTCTGGGCACTATTAACAATATGGGTCAGATAATACTTTATTGGAATGGTAGGGACGCTGTCCTGTATATGGTAGGATATTTCAAGCACCCCTGGCTTCTATCTACTGGATACTAGTGGTATCCCACCACCAGGGCCCCATTGTAGCAAACACGAATGTCTCTAAACATCGTTAAATGTGGCATTTGGGGCGGTGGGTCAGCAAAATTGCTTTAGGCAACCACCACACTAGGGTTATGAGGGACTTGGAAATCCAGCCTCCTGGCTGTGGGAAGCCCACTATGGCATCCTCTGGGGATGGGAGTGACTGATGCCCGAACACCTCCAGTGGCGCTGGGACCCCCCGCTGTCTGAGGGAATTTGCTTCACCAGGTTCACTTTCCTGCAGTTGAATTTATTGGTGGCTGCCTCTCTCAACCGATTCGTACTTTCCAGGAAAATTCTAAGTGTCTCCCTTGTCCCCGGGGCGACTCAGTGTTCCCAGACGTTGTGGAGGGAGGAACTGCTAGTGGACTGAGAGTCACGGGGACCAGATGGGGAGAGCACCCACCCTCCGTGGCGTGGGGTCCCAGAGCAGTGGTTACCACAACTCCGCACCCAGCCTGCATGCATCAGAAAACGGTTCAACCTGGAAAGACACTGAGCTTCCGATCCGTCCGATCTGTGTCACGTACTGCATGACTTATGAAATTAAAAGAAAATTTCCTGGCTTGGGTTTCATACATTTTGAATTATATGAGGAGTGGAGGGCTGTGGCACTTCTGGTATGTTTAGGGCATCTATGAAACTCCCGAGGGGGTTGCAGAGCGTGGAGCAGGGGAGACCTGGGCCTCTGTGTGTTAAGCCTCTCCCCAAGTAATTTCAGTGCATAGCAACATTTTGGGAGTGTCATTTGGGCATAAATATTTGCAGCACGTTCTTTAAAGTGTCTATGGGAACTTCTCCATTGCAAATGTATTACAGTCCTATTCCTGAAAATCTGGAAAATCTGAAAAAGGAGAAGGCTAAACAATGTCCAGGATCTTGCCATCCAGGACGGCCACAACCCGTCCTCTGGTTTTTCTTATATTACAGTCAATTCCCTGTCTTTTCTGTGCCTGTATGTATTTATATAGAAGACATACAGTTGCACAGCTGAAAAATCAAGAAGTATCAAAGGCTTATAAAGAAGAACATTAATTTCCTGCTCATTTCTTTCTACTCTGCTTTGGTCCCCATTGAGGACTCTATGGTTCTTTTGTATTTAGTCCACCTACCTAAATAACATGCTTATCTTATGACATATTGGTTATCTGTTTTGGACCTGATCTGGCTTCCTGGTGGTGGGAGATTTAACTCACATTTCTCTTTCCTCTCTGCCTTTCTCTCGCCCATCCTCCAACATGGTGACCTCACAACTGGAGGTTAGATTGTAGCCATGTCTTTTTACTGCTGGGTTAGTTGTATAATGTTTTGCTTTAGCTGGAGTTAATTATTACCTTAGTTTTTTGGTTTCATAGTTTGTTATGGATCTACTACTCTACACACTAAATTTTCACCCTAAATACTTCAACAGAAATTTCCAACAAAATGCTTGATAATGGCTTCTCCAAATGCTCAAACAAATCACGCAATGCGTCTGTCTTGTGTTTCCCTTTGGACCCCCGCCCTCGGTGGTCCGGGGCAGTCAGCGGGGTGTTTTCGGGCTGGGTGCGCACGCCACTTCCCGTGGTTTCCCTGTGCTGCTCAGTGATGTTCCGTTTTGTCTCTTCTTAGTTTGTCTACATCTCGTTATTGGATGTGAGCCCTCCTCAACGGATCCCCGAATGTTCTTCCCCCTCCCCATCATTTTCCATCTCATTTTCTTTTGATTCAGCTTTCTGAAAGATTTAGTCAGCTTTATCTAATAAGCCTTCTCTTGCATTTTTTTATTTCAGCAACTCCACCTTTCTTTCTTTCTTTTAATATTTCATTCATTTATTTGACAGACAGAGATCACAAGTAGACAGAGAGGCAGGCAGGGGGGCGGGGGAAGCAGGCTCCCTGCTGACCAGAGAGCCCAATGCGGGGCTGGACCCCAGGATCTCGGGATCATGACCCGAGCTGAAGGCAGAGGCTTTAACCCACTGAACCACCCAGGCGCCCCATCCATGTTTATTTTGTGTAAGCTCTTTCCTACACTGTCTACTCTTATTTGCCTGCTCCTCCAATAGCCTCCAGTTCTTCTGACGTGGATGCTGTAGCTCAGCCAATATTAATTAGTACCTGTTGAAGTTTCATTCTGTTCTTTTCACTGATTGCATTTTCCTCTGTTTTTTTTTTTCTGATTGTTTTATTCGCTTATTCATCAAATATTTATCGAGTGCCTTTTATGCGCTAAGTACTGTTCTACGTGTTGGGGATATAGTGGTTCATAAGATAAAGTCCCCTGACCTTCTGAGGATTATATTCTAGCAAGGGAGAATAGCAAACAAATGAATGACATTCTGGCTATGAGTAAAAACAAAGCAGGATGACGGTGTTGTTTTAGGTAGAGTAGCCCAGGAAAGCTTCTCTGTCTTTCCTCTCGCATCTGCCCCGTGCGCTGGGATGACTCAAACACTCGGCCCATATGGGCTTGTGGACCAGAGCACCTTCACGATGTTCCTGCATGTGGCTTGGGCTTCCTCGCAGCATGGCAGCTGGGATCCAAGAGGGAATGTTTTGGGAGAGGGCTCTCCAAGAGGTCAGTGCAGGGCTGCAAGATTGCTGTTGGTTACAGGAAGATCATTACGGCGAGCCCAGACTCAAGGAAGAGAAAAACTAGACTATCCCTCTTGAGGGGAGAGCGGCGAGGTCACACTGTGAAGACCCGGTGCGATCAGCAGTGTGTGGTCATCTGGGAAAATACGTTCTACTGCAGTTAGGATGTAAGCTAGTTACCATTTCTCCGTCCACCTAGCATTTTTTTTTTGAAGTTTTGTGTCTTTGGCTCTTCCCTCTCTTACTCTTCTTTCCTTATAATTTCTATGGGGAGAGGAAAGGAACAGACGTGTGTTGTCCATTGGCCGTCTCCCAGATGGATGGCTTCCTACAGCCCACAATGTAGAGAGTTGAAAGTTGGTTGCAAATGGGGAAATCATGGTAGAGCTCGGAGACAGCTGAAGTGAAGTGTTTTCTAGTTTCTTCCTTTTCCACTCGGGATTTCCATCTGAGGAAGATAAGGCACACAGAGGTTAGGTGACTTTCCAAAAATATTGCTCAGCTCGCAGCAGAGCTGATGCTGCATTTAGACTCGAGTTTCTCAAATTCTCTGGGTCATATTAAAAACAACAACAATTTTTAAAAAGGATCCTCAAACAAAAACCTAACTAAAAAACCCCCAAATAATAACAAATAAAATATATTCAGAGGTCCCAGAAATTTAGGCTATTCTGAGTTAAGCAAGTTAGACAAATTTTCTGCGGGACTTCTCTGAGGTTTTCCCATACTAAAGTACATTATGAATCACCAAGGAGGGAAAAATGACAGATGTGCTGGAGAGAGAGGGCTGGGAGGTCCATGTTCCAAATTTCTGTGACCAGATTTTTTTTTTTTTTAAGATTTTATTTATTTATTTGACAGAGAGGGAGACAGTGAGAGCGGGAGCACAAGCAGGGGGAGTGGGAGAGGGAACAGCCGGCTTCCTGCTGAGTAGGGAGCCCGAAGTGGGGCCCGATCCCAGGACTGAGCCACCCAGGTGCTCTCTGTGACCAGTTTTGTAAGTTGTCTCCGGGATTGGTGTTCCATAGACCAGCTCATGTGGACCCTAATTATGTAAATGCATTCCCAGGTGGCTCTCAAAATGTCCCAGGTCCCCCTTCCCATATCACCCAAACTCCTTGTTTCTCCATTTGACGACCACCAGAGATGTGCACGGCACAGACAGGTGGTCGGTGTGCACACAGGACCAAAGGGGTTTGCAGACCTAACAACAGCTATTTTTCTGCACCTCCGTTTGGTAACTAGACAGGCTCCGCTAAGCAAGCGATTTAAGAGCGTTTCATTCATACCTGTGAGGCTTAGAGAAGAAGATTCTTCCACATCTAATTTATTTTTTCAGGATCCCAGCTTTCCCTGCTCATTGGTAGTGGGCTTGAGAAAATCGCTTTGTTCATGATTGCAGCCGTTCACACGATTCCTCTGTTCTCAGTCTGTTGGCGGAACATTCGGGGTCATTTCACTGATGGCCACCAGATGGCAGAGCACTGTCGTGTTATGCTGCTTGGACGTCCCTGCGGCCGGTCGATGCGGCAGACCTGGAGAAGAGTAGCTGTGGACGCGTGCAGTCCGTATTTCTGGAACACTTTGGACATTAAGTTCTACCTTGTTTTAACGAAGCCTGGATCTGGGCGCCTGGGTGGCTCAGTGGGTTAAGCCTCTGCCTTTGGCTCAGGTCATGATCTCAGGGTCCTGGGATCGAGCCCTGCATCCGGCTGCGAGCAGGGAGCCTGCTTCCCCTTCTCTCTCTGCCTACTTGTGATCTCTGTCAAAAAAATAAATAAAAATCTTTAAAAAAATGATGCCTGGATCCATTAATTGGGCCATAAACAGGACTTTTATAAAAAGTGCTTCTTTTTCCCCTAGTGATTGGTTAGCTCCCATGATTTACTTGCTGGCATCTGTGGTTTCAAGGTGGGTTTTCAGAAGCCTCCAGCAGCTACATTTTTTAAATTGAAAAAGTAAATTAAGGGCGCCTGGGTGGCTCAGTGGTTTAAACCTCTGCCTTCGGCTCAGGTCATGATCTCAGGGTCCTCGGATCGAGCCCCACATCGGGCTCTCTGCTCAGCAGGGAGCCTGCTTCCCCCCTCATCTCTCTCTGCCTGCCTCATTGCCTACTTGTGGTCTCTCTCTCCATCAAAAAAATAATAATAATAAAATCTTAAAAAAAAAAGAAGAAGAAAAAGTAAATTAAGAAATTCATCAAATTTTAAAACTTCTCCAATTCAGCATTTGGAAATTATAAAGAAGGACCTGAAATCACCTCCACTTTTTTTTTAAAAATTCGGCTCTTGAGAACAAAGATGCTGTTGTAGATTTTTATGGGTGCAGGATAGTTTCTGCTTTTCCAGTCAGAGACAAGATTAACTTTTTCATAGGAGATGAGGATTAAGATACACATAAAATTCAGGAGAGTTCCCTGCCCAGACCACAACCCTGAGCCTCTGGGATGGAATACTTAGGGTTCCAGGGCCCATGAGGAGGGAGTTCTAAAAAGGCCTTGAACCTTATGAAAAGGGGGAAAATTAAATATCGCTATAATTACAACCAGTGCATCAGACATTCACCTTCAAAGGGTCCTCGTGCCCGTGGCCCTGGTGTTGGTGTATGTGGACGTGGGTAGCTGAAGACAAAATTTCGTTCCCTCCCTCCCCTCCCCTCCATCCTTTCTGGGCAGCACCAAGAGTCCTCTAGTTCCCCATCCACGTCCACACATCTGGAAATACTAGTGTCCTGAGGTGTGTGGAGCGCTCTGTCGTGGCGGCTCGCAGGGGGGAGGTGTGGGGAGTAGCTCTGCAGGGTCGCAGGCCACATTCCCTCTCAGCAGCTGCTCAACAGCCCGAGAAGAAGCCCTGACTTGGGCTTGAAGAGGCACGTCCCATAGAACGGGTACTCCAGGAAGAACAGGGCAGCCAGGGCTAGCCACGGCGTCATGCTGGCTTGTTTCACTGCCACGTTCTGCAGCATCTGCTCTTACTTGGTGGCAAGAGCAGCCATCTCCGGCCGGGACAGGGCTCTAGGGCCCCACTACCACCTTCCGCACCGTCCCAACAGCTGGGAGTCACCAGCTGCCCTTCAGCCTTTCCATCTCCCCGGGAGGGCTCTGGAGCTCACTGTGCTCCTTGATGCTGGAGAAGAGGGGGCATGTCCTGTAACTCGTGGGCTGCCCCTGTGTCCTCCCCAGGAACGCAGCAGTTCCCAAGGTGGTCCGAGGCCACGCGCCGACCAGAGTACCTCCTTGAGTCGGAGCCCTGGGTGAGAAACAGGAGAATCAGGATGCCCTTCCCCAAGGTCTCACCCTCCCTCTAATTCTAAGTTTCTGCTGTGTTTTGAGACCCTTGAATTGTCGAGGTCAAGAGACTGAAAAGCATTACGATTACTTATTGTCAAAATTGCCATCTGTCTGATTCTCTGCTGACACCCAGGCCCCTCATCAATCTCTATGAACATCAGATTACCGCTGCTTATGAATAAAAAGGGGCTTGCAGGAAAGAGTCATAAAAAGACACAGTTCGTGGGGACCACCTCCTCAGTCCCTAAAATCATCCAGAGGACAGACAAAAAAGCAGATTGTCCCAGAGCATGTGGGAACGAGGAGGGTGAAACTGGAAAGTGGTTCTCGGCGCGGGCAGGGGTTTTGGTTTGGGGCTGGGATTGTCTTGGTGCCGATGCACCGGCTTTCGTTCCTGACATCTTGTCTCCTCCTGCAAGATGCGTCCGTTGTACTTCTCCCGACATCAGAGACTTTTTAAAAGCCTGGCTGAAAAGAATCATAATAAAAATCTATAAGCACTGGCTTTTATGTATTTCACTTTTATTGAATTCCTTTTAGTATCAAAGTAGCCTATTTTGTAGTGCTCCGTACAATGTCCGTGCACAGAGAGAATGAGCGGAGTGAGAGCTGAGAGGCAGAGGCAGATAAGGGGGAGGAGAGGCAGCCCGGGGGAGGGGAGAGACTATTCCATTTTTCCATGCCGAGCCACGCCTGCTCCTGCTTCTCTCGGCTCCTACTGTGTTCCCTTTGGAGGTTTGTGGTTTCCTTAGGTTGCAGTGATTTTCTGGGTTTCTGCTAAGTTTCATTTTTGTTGTTGTTGTTGTTCTTTTTGAATCACCTGTTTGTTAATCAACTAAGTGACCAAAAATGGCACAAGAATGAACATAGAGCATCAAAGCAGCTTTATCTGTTTTTTGGGGGGGGGGGCGGATAAAACCTTCATTTTCTTTTAGTTTCTCAGAAATCCAGGGATGGAATCAAACTGAATGTGTGTCAGGTGATGACTTATTCAAAGCTTAAATCTGGGCACCTGGGTGGCTCAGTCGGTTAAGTGTCTGCCTTCTGCTGAGGTCATGATCCCAGGGTCCTAAGATCGAGGCCCACATCGGGCTCCCTGCTCGGCAGAGGGTCTGCTTCTCCTTCTCCCTCTGATCCTCCCTCCTGCTTGTGCTTTCTCTCTCTCAAATAAATAAATAAATACATCTTAAAAATGAAAAGTTTAACTTTATACCCTTTTTTCAGTGGAAAGGGATTTTATAGTGGTTACTTTATCTCCCAGCCCTGGGTTTTTGGAGTCTCTCGTTTTCCTCTTTCCAAGTCTTTTATCCTCTGCTGACGAGGCTGCAGTTTTCCCACAAGTGCTGGGAGGCGTTTCACCAGATAGCTGATGGTGGTGACAGGTGTGACAACTTGTGCTCACAGGCGTCCCCAATTCACTACCTGGCTGAGTGCAGACCTCCACGTTCATGGAGGCCACACCCTGGGCCGCCTGCATCGTCCGGCTGGAGAGGGGCGTCGTGCTGGGGCCCCGGGACCCAGCAGGACACCAGATCCTCCCTCAAAAGCACCCCAGCCCTGGGCCCACTGATCACATCCTCGCTGCTTTCCCCCCCTTTTATTTTTGGCTGGTTTCTGCCCCGTGAGTGCTGCCAGGCTAGTTTGTCTGCGTGTGGGGAGCCAGCTCTCATAGAATGTGGGTTTGACACTTCTCCGAGAATGTGACTTGATGGGTAGGAAGGGGCTACCAAGGCACCTGGCATAGTGGGGGGCACAGGGCAGTGACTTCTGGCCCTAATGACCTGCTCTCAGCGGGCCTGGCTTGAATGGCTCTGTTCTACCGAAGGAAAAATGGACGCAGGGAATTCCTTGAGGTCAAAGGGTCTGCTGGGGGCTTGCCTTAGGGGAGTCACAACTCGCAGGGCTCAGGGAGGAGCAATGAGGTACACCTTCCCCAACTGCAAAGCCCCACACCCTTGGCTGGCGTTGGACAAGGACTGGTCTTCTTTATGCCAGCTCGGTCCCTTCCTGGGCTGACTCCCAGGGGCCCTGCAGAAAGGGCTGGTTATGGCAGCTGGAGTCTGCTGCAGGCTTTGGCCTCTTTGGGGAGGGGACTCAGCCATATGACCACTAACGAGTCTAGCTTCGAAGGGTCAGGATGCCATCCTCACCGCCGGAACACATGCGTCAGACTGTCTCTGGGGGATCTCCCTAAATTTGATATTTTGGTACAATCTGTTTCCAGGGCTGAAAAAAAGATACTTCTCCTCCATTAGTTCATTATCACCTAGGAAATTACCTGTTCTCAATTATCTTGACAACTCAAAAGCTCATAGTCTTAGATTTTCTTTTTAAATTTCCTTCTAGTGTTTTTTTTTTTTTTTAATTTGTCAAGATGTCTGAATAGTAGTTCTTTTGTCTTTTTCTTTCTTTCTCCACACCTAGTAGCTTCTCAGGATGTGGTGGTATCTTTCTCACATGAACTTGAACTGGCTTCGATTAGACCCCACTGGATGCTTCACTTGCTTGAGCCAATCCCCTGTTCTCTTCAGAGAAAAACTCTATGAGGGGTCACAGAGGGGAGAGACAAAACCCAAGCAGTATTTCGTTCTGGTGCACTCTATCACAAGGTCTTGGTTTAATCGAACATTATAGAAAACCCAAAATATTGTTAAAATATTTCTTAAAATACCGTTTAACTAGGGTTAAAGCACTACTTATCTATTTCATCAGTAGGATGAAATGATACATGAAATATTATATTAAACTCATCACAGATGGACAAAGCTGGGAAGGGTCTAATATATATATATCCTGATGGCCCTCAGAAGAGGAAATAGAAGCCCTTGCAGAGAGGTAAGGTCATGTGAGCAATCCCGGAGGGGTTATGCAAGCTTAAAGGATGGCTCTGGGGTTCCACTCCACTCTGAACCCTGCTGACTGAATATCACTTTATAGTGTCCCCCACGTCGGAGGCAATTAGGACTGGATAAGGTCATCAGGGTGGGGCCCTGGTCTGATGGGATTAGTAACCTCACCTCTTGGTAAAGTGTCTGACTCTTTGATCTCAGGTCTCTATTTCCCCGGCAGGAGTTCAAGCCCCAGGTTGGGCTCCATGCATGCCTGCATGAATGAATGAATGCGTAGCTAGCTAGCTAGAGACACCAGGGAAATCCTTCTCTTTCTCTATCCCCATCCCTCCCCTTGCACACACAGGCACAAGGCAGCCATCCACCTGCTCTATTCTGGACCCGCAGCCTCCGGAACCGGGAGAAAGGGAGCATCTTTCTCCCGGTCCCGGTCGTCGGATCCCCCCTGCCGTGGTCCAGAGCCCGAGCAGAGCAGCGGGCACAGCGCAACACTCAGGCAGCGCGCAGAGCAGAGTAGCTGGGTCCTGGGCCACCTCTTGGAGTTGGGCTCTTTCCCATTTGAGGCACACCCTCTCCCCCTCTCTGTGCGCCTGACAGTTTGGAAGTGCTTTCTTTTCTCCTCCTTCTGGCTTCTTTGTCGGTGCCCTGTCCGCCTTCGTGGGCCCCGCTCCAGGCTCTGAGGCGCCCGCCTGCGGCGGCCTGTGCCCCCTGCCCTCCAAGCGCGGGCCTCCTGCCTCCCAGAGGCGTCCCGAGCCCCCTTCTAAGGGGTTGCACACCCGGCTTTCGACTTAGAACGGTCTCTTCTCTTCCCTTTGCCCGTTTCCAATGACAACAGAAAGCGGAAGTTTGAGAGCAGTCGCCGTACTGTTTTCTGATTTTCTTTCTCTAATACGGAGATACACTTTGGAGGGAAGATCCGATTAAAACGGAACTAAAACTGACATTGGAGAAGGGAAATCGCTGGATAGAAGTGGTTAAAAATGATCAGAGCAAAGGAATCCCTGAGGAACTAACTTTAAACTTTGGGCGTGGCGTTATTTTTCATGTTTGCTAAGCTTAGGATTTGCAAGAAGGATATGCTTCCCGTCTAAGTTTGGATAAAGAGGTCCACTATTGAGCTAAAAAGATATTAACCTTATTTGTAACCCATTTGAAAAAAATTAGGCATGTAAACACGTGTGCTAGTAGGGAACCTTACGATTATGTTCATTTCATTATTCAGTATATCCTAAATGATGATTTCCAATATATATGAAATATAAACCATATTAATCTGTGAATACAGATGTGGAAGTGAGGGTGAAGAGCTGTCTGTGTTGCCCCCAGCCTTGAGGTCTATTTTAGATTTTGCTCCTGGGGTTGTGCCGGAAAACAGGCTGATCAAAAAGAGGTCACGTGTTTGTTAGTACTCTGTGTTGAATGTGTTTATACCAAGTCTTTCCCCCAAAGGATTTAAGATGGTAGACTTTGTCTTGTCTCTGGAATTTCATAAGAAATGGGGACCAAGAAGAAGCAAGTCGTTGAAGCTAAAGGTGAAGAATGGAGGCCCCAAAGGCAGGGCCTCTGTGGGACAGCTGGGCGACCCTGAAGGTCCTGTGCTATTCAGACAAGATGAAAGCGCTTTCAGCTACCCCCTTCCTTTAATGGCTGTCACCTCCCATCATGAGGAGGAGAGGCAGGATCTTCCTTGGGACAGAGTGGGGGAGGGGTCTCCTGGAAGCAGAGGAGTGAAGTCAACAGGAAACCCTTTCATGATGCTTGCTTCAGCCCACTAGAGTAGGAAGGGCTGGGCTCCGCCATTGATGAACTTGACCTTAGACACAGTGCAAGGCAACAGCTGTTGAAGCAGGAATATCTAAGCTGGGAGTGGGCCTGGCCGTGAAATCTGTGTATCTCCTCAAACATGAGAAATAATACAGTGATTTAGTCACACAGGGAATCCATTAGGCTTGGCAATTTAATTTCTACTTCCTTAAGATCCTTTCTTGAGGGCTGGGGGGCAGGAGTGTCTTCGTAGTTAGCATAATAGAGCTGGTTGGATTCCCTAGGGATTCCTGACTTGTTTTTTGGGCGATTTTAAGAAGGTGATTAAAAAAAAAATGTCAGTCTTGTCTGAAAAGAAAATAGGTGATGAGCCTCGATCCCTTATCATTTCAGATTAACACTGAGATGGTAGGGGCTGGAGATCTGTCAAATGGAGCAGCAGAAAATATGGTTATCTCCAAACAGGGGAAGTGCAGATTAACAAATTTCATATCCAATAATGTTTATTGAGCATTTGCTTTGCTAAACTGAAAATTCTCCATTCTGAGTCAGCGAGTGTTCAAAGCTTCACAGAATAAATCTGTATTAAATGAAAAATAAATCAATTATCACGGTCGTATTGCCCAGAAAATTTACAGCTGAAATAAGACAGAGAAAAGTGACCCCACCTTCCTCTTTGCCTCTGGCTTCCCCCCATCGCTTCATACCCATCGGCAAGTCTCGCAGGCATCCCAGTGGTTCCGCTTGGGGTTACCCAGGCTCTCAGGAAGAAGGGGGGTTCGTGCTTAATTTGGTTTGTTTTGTTTTATCAGGAGCAGTTCAGATGCTGAATGTCAGGATTAGAAGCTCTGTTGCTTCATCCAGCTCTGACCTGGACGGGTTCTCCTAGCTATGCTGCCTCTCTTTCGAAAACCTCACCAAAAAAAAAAAAAAAAAAAAATCAAACAATAGTATTTTTTTTCCCCAAATGCTTTAATTAATTTCATTTATAGCTTAAAAGAAGAGGTCTTACAGGATTTTTTGGCCATACCACTCTCATTCACATTTCAAAGGGAAGAAAAGATTATTTCTGATCATGGGGTTTGGGGTGAGTGGCATTTTACGCTAATAATCCAGAAATTGTCTTACCGGTAGCCTCTGTCTGGAGATTTTAAGGAATTTGCCAGAAAGGGTCCCAAGATGTGGGGTTACAACACCGGCTGAAGGATTTGGACGCTCTGCCCTTGACCAGCATGGTCCCACAGCCACATGACTCTTCTCCACTTTTCTTCGGTCTTCCCAGATGGAAACTTAGAGGGGTGTCTTTTCAAGATCCCTTCTAGCTCTCCAGTTTGATAAGTGGCATTGTTTCTGGAATCAAAAGCTGAGCTAGCGACTCATTCTATGGCGAAGTTGGAGGCAGCCCGCGTTCTTGATGGGGAGCTGTCCTATGTAAGCCTGAACGGCCCAGACGCTTTTCTTCATTGGTGCATGTGCCTTCCAAGGAAGAATGGTCCAACTCTCAGGGTCAGAGGGCTTTCCCTGTGAAGCTTAGCTCTTCCCTTTTATATCTCGTGAGTCCCACAAGACTTCAGAAATTTGACGTCCTGGTATAATCTTTGTACTAGAAGACTGTGGCCCAAGAATCTTATTGCTCATTCTGTCACCATAGCTGAAATTTTTCAAACCAAATCAGTAGGGCAGTAAGAATTGTTCCAGCCCATCGGGAGGAGTTTTGGGGCAAAAACGAATTTCTTTCTTTTTCCTGATTGCTAACAGTAGCGCCAGCAAGACAGTCTAGCTGCTGGTGACCCACTCATCGATGAACATTATTTAAGCTCCACACCCTTGTCTCTGATAAAGACTGATCTTGTCAACTTACTGCTTGGCAGGGGCGCCTGGGGGGGCTCAGTCGGCTGAGGGTCTGCCTTCGGCTCAGGTCATGATCTCAGGGTCCTGGGATGAAGCTCCACTTCTCCCTCTCCCTCTGTGCAGGCGTTCTCTCAAGTAAAACAAATCTTTAAAAAAATTACTGTTTGGCATGCACAGCAGAAGTGCTCTTATTATTTTATAGATAACAATGACTGGTAGGTTCATCTAAAAAACTAGTTGAAGTTGGGGGGATCATAAATATGTTACATATATAAAACATACATGCCATAAAACATTTGTTATAACTTAAAACCTAGTCTGTACTTCACAGATGCTAAGAGGCATATGTTTTTACATTAGCATCTCTGAAATCAGGACTGTTTTGTAATTGCTGCCTGCCAGGCAAAATTCAGGAAGTCTTTGTCCTCGCCAGCATAAGCATATTAGTCTGCTATTCCCGGAGACACCACTGGATGACTGCAGATCCTCTCTGATCTGAGCCACAAACCATTTTCGAGCCCTTTGAGGAAGGAAGAGGAGTCCTGGGTGTTGTTGGCAAACATTCCTTTGACACCTTCTAGTAAGATCAAGAGAGGGACAGCATTGAAATTTGCTGGATCTGTATAGATATGATGGCGTAGGGAAGGGTACTGAGTTGAAAGATACAGACTTCTTTGATTCTAGAAAGAAAATGACAGGCTCTGCATGTCAAGAAGTTTAACCAGTTCATTTTCATACATATGTATATTTGATACACACGAGACTGATAACAAAAATCAATGACTTCTCTGTCTGAAGTAATTTTTTCAAGAAGTATAAAATAAAAATTCTAAGTGGTAAAGTTTTGGCTATAATTTTGGCTATTATTTGTTCTTTCTTAGTAGTATGCATAAAATAATGCACATCTTATAACCAATGTTATCTTAGATTCGATGAAATACGGTGAGCATGAATTTGTTCTCCAATCTTCTGTCGCATGAACAATTTCCTTTGAACATAGGCTGGTGTGTTCTTTGCATCTTCTTTTCTTTTTTTAAGTTTTGTGTGTTTGTGTGTGTGTGTGTGTGAGTGTTAAGTAATCTCTACACCCAATGTGGGGCTCGAACCTACAACCCTGAGATCAAGAGTTGTTCGCTCCACCGAGAGTCAGTCAGTCAGCATCTTTCTTGCATCTTCTGTAGTTCGCGGTGGCAGCTTCTTTAAAGTGAAGTAAGAACGTAAAGCTGGTTAGGGAGAACAGAATTCAGAAATATGTAGGAGGTAAGATTGACTCTCATCTGTTGATTGGTTTTATGGGGTTAAAGAGAGAAGGTGGTTCCCACCTTGATGGTTCCCAGGTTTCTAGTCAAAAGGGTTGACAAACTATGACCCCAGGGCCACGTCCAGGGAACCACCTGTTTCTGTGAATAAAGTTTAATCGGAACACTGCCACACTCCTCCTTATGAACTGTCGATGACAGCTCGTGTGATCCAACAGAACTGAGTTGTTGAGACAGAGACCATACAGCCTAAGGCCTACGGTATTTGTTATCTGGATCTTTTCAGAAAAAGGCTCCCAACCCTTGGATTAGGGGAGTGGTGGTGTCCTCAAATTAGTATAAAGAATAGGAGAGGAAGAACAGATTTATAGGGAAAGGTGATGGGTTTGCTATGTTGGGTTTCTCTTCTAGATGGGTGTACAGATGAGTGAGCAATGTGTTTGTTCAATGAGAGATCTCAAATTCAGTAAAACGAAGAACTGAGCTGAAGGCAAATGGTCTGGAAGGCGAGTGTTAACACAGAGGCAGATACTTTTGGCTCTGTTTTGGAACTAGAAGCATGGGAAAGAGAAAACCTGGGATACAAGGGTTTCCTTCTCAGCCCCTTATGAGGCATAAAGTGTACCAAAAACATACACAGAGGCCGAAGTGAGCCCCAGTCATGCAGATGTGGGAGCTGGGAACATGGTCCTCGCAGCCGCTGCTGCTAGCTGGAGGGCTTCCGAGCCAACAGTAAGCTTGCTGGAGCTCTCCCACTCAACCTGATCTTGATGAATGGGATCTCATGAAAACCCAGAACATTAAATCTGAAAGTTTGTTTCATAGACACTTTATCCTCTGAAGGTGAAACCAGAAGCTGTATTTTCTTTGGTTTTACGTGGAGCCTGGAAAAAAAGTAAAGGTAAAAAAGCAATGGGAGAAAGCAATTTGTAAGAAGCAGGACGATCAGTTTAAAGGACTCCTTTGCCTTCCGGTCCCTGGTGTAGGAGTGGATTTTATGCATAACAAAAGGTCAGTCATTTCTGGGCTCCAGAAGGATTACCAAGTTGTCTGATGACGTCAGTCTCTCTGCTTCCTGCGGACGGAGGCCTTAATATTACAGAAAGCAGAAAGCGGCCAGGTCTGGGGGAAGAGCTTGCAGACCACAGACCGGTGGGGGGAGCCAAGGGGGAGGGGGAGGAAGGGGGCTCAAGGTGGGGCGGGGTTAGAAACACCAGGTTTTAATCCTAGTTTGGAAACCTCTTGGAATGTCCGGGGAGGAGAGGCCAGTTGGAAAACTAAATAAACGGGAAATTGAAATTCATTAGACAACTTGAGTGAGTTCTGATCAAACAGAGTAGAATTACCTGCATTGTGAAAAATCAAAGAACGCCAGGAATAAAGAAAACACAGATGAGATAAAGAGATCAACATTAGCCCTCTTCTGGGAAGACTTGCTAGGATATTAATAACCTGCCGGAGCTTTTGATTTTTGTGATTGCCTCCGAAATAACAATCTGTTCACTGTGGGGTAAGGATCCCACCAAGTCACCCCAGATAAGGGGCTCCCCGCGGCTCAAGGCGCTCTGCTCCCAGGCCAGGCCCTGATGGGGGAGGGTCGGTGTGGACATTTCCGCGGCCCCAGGTCTTTGCAGTTTTTGGATAAGGAAGGCTGCGGATGGCCTCCTCAAGGTGACCTTTGGACACAGCTTTAGGGAAGCGAGGAGAAACAAACCCGCGCTCTTCTGTGTATGCGTGGCATGTTGGCGGGCAATTACCGAGCATGGGAAAGGGATTGCATTATTAATATATGAATTATTAATTATTATAATTGCATTTGTCATTTATGGAGCACCAGCCATGCACTAGAAGCTGAGCAGACCTTAACAGTCCCTGCGCAGTGGGGGGTGACTGAGGTAATTACATTTGAAATAGCTACATTCACAGGCTCGCCCTGGAACTTGTGACATATAAAGTGCCTGTGGCCTGACTCCTGTTCTTTTTTTTTTAAAGATTTTATTTATTTATTTATTTACTTATTTATTTTTAAAAGATTTTTATTTATTTATTTTGACAGATAAAGATCACAAGTAGGCAGAGAGGCAGGCAGAGAGAGAGAGAGAGAGAGGAGGAAGCAGGCTCCCTGTTGAGCAGAGCCCGATGTGGGGCTCGATCCCAGGACTCCGGGATCATGACCTGAGCCGAAGGCAGAGGCTTAACCCACTGAACCACCCAGGCGCCCCCAAGATTTTATTTATTTATTTGACAGACAGAGATCACAAGTAGACAGAGAGGCAGGCAGAGAGGGGGAAGTAAGCTCCCTGCTGATCAGAGAGCCCGATGCCGGGCTCCATCCCAGGACCCTGAGATCATGACCTGAACCAAAGGCAGAAGCTTAACCCACTGAGCCACCCAGGCGCCCCCTGACTCCTGTTCTTTTACTCTCTCCAGATCCATAGATGATTTTTTAGATTTGTTATTGTAAAGATGGGGGATGAGGTATTTGTCAGGACGAGAGATGCTGTGTCAGGGTATTTTAATTAGTATTTATTTCATCTCCCTACTGGCAACGCACCAAGTAAGAAAATGTTTCTGTGACAAAACACGCACAATCCTTTTTTCTGACCAGCCATTCCTCTCTCACATGAGGGCTGCTGGGCAGAAGGCGAATCCATAAGAGAGTGGAGGGACTGATTCCGCCCTGTTGAGGGATCCCTTCTGGGCTTCGTCGTATTTTTTTTTTTTTCTTTTTAAGATTTTATTTATTTATTTATTTATTTTTAAAAAGATTTTATTTATTTATTTGACAGACAGGGACGCCTGGGTGGCTCAGTTGGTTAAGCAGCTGCCTTAGGCTCAGGTCATGATCCCAGTGTCCTGGGATCAACTCCCACATCGGGTTCCTTGCTCGGCAGGGAGCCTGCTTCTCCCTCTGCCTCTGTCTGCCACTCTGTCTGCCTGTGCTCGCTCGCTCTCTCTCCCTCTCTCTCTGAAAAATAAATAAATTACCAAAAAAAAAGCTATTTATTTGACAGACAGAGATCACAAGTAGGCAAGAGAGGCAGGCAGGGAAGGAGAGAGAGGAGGAAGCAGGCTCTCCGCGGAGCAGAGAGCCCGATGCGGGGCTCGATCCCAGGACCCTGGGATCACGACCTGAGCCAAAAGCAGAGGCTTTAACCCACTGAGTCACCCAGGCACCCCAAGATTTTATTTATTTATATGACAGAGAGAGAGAGAGAGAGCGCACAAGCAGGGGGAGAAGCAGAGGGAAAAGGGGAAGCAGGCTCTCCTCGGAGCAGGGAGCCCAACGTGGGACTTGATCCCAGGACCCTGGGATCATGACCTGAGCCAGAGGCAGACCCCCATCATCGTATTTGTATGGTATGGATAGCACATTTTAATATTTAATTTTTAACACTATGCAGAGTCCTAGAAGGCTAAGGCTGGAGATGATTTTAGAAATCATCTTGTCCGAACTGTTCATTTTGCAGATTTAGAAAACGAATCTCAGGATGTCACACACTCTGCCCGAGGTTATCCATTTGAGGAAGAGCTGGGACTACACGGCGATGTGTGGCAAGCCCAGGCCTGGGACCCCACTGCTAGGTCTTCTATTATTTTCTTTAAAGAAAAAACTGCCATAGAATTGGACTCAGGAATCTGAAAGGAGAAAAAATCAAATTCAAGTCATGAGGGTCATTGCAAGAATGTTCCAAGCAATTCCTTCTCAGTGACTCCATTTTCTGCTTTCACTCTGTTCGCCCAGCGAAGGGCTCCAGACCATTCCTTACGTGCAGGGATTCTCCACCTGGGGGAGAAGGTCTCCATGGCTTTCCTCAGCCGCCATCGCTCCAAACTCTGGAGTGGGTCCGGGAAGGGCTGGTGAAGGTTTTTAAGCCTCTGTCCCACCCGAGTGGAATCGATCCATCCAGAAGAGCAGGTTTCCCACCCGTTGTGCTGGGAAGGTGGTCAGGGCGCTGTGGTGTGACTCCTCAGGTTAGCAGCTTGGGCGGTGTTCCCCAAAGGCTCAGAGAAGTACACGGAATCCAGCCACGTTTGGTCTGAACCTCTGCCAATCATTTTGGGGCCGCCGGTGGCACAATGTTGTAAATTTGATGCTCCGGGCAGTGTAGATGATTATAGGAAAGATGCTGGAGGCGACCGCCGGGAAAGAATTTTTGAGACGTCTTTGGTGCAAAAAGGTGGTTTTATGAATGCATGGGGACAGGACCCGCCCGCAGAAAGAGCTGCACGGGGTCATGAGGAGTGACGATGATATACTTTTTAAGTGGGGAGGGGGTTAGGGATAGTGTAAGTCTCTAAGGAACTTTGGCAGCAAGGTTTCCGGGATCCCGAGGGGGCTAGTTGTTTTTAGGAAAAGGACATTTATTACTGTCTAGTAAAACCTTAGTCATGAGACCCTTCAGACGTATATCGGTGGGTCATATGCATGGGGGATGATTGCCAGCATGTATCTTGTGGGACAGAGATGAAGGAAGTTTCCAAAGGTATTTTTTTTATACGTTAAAGTAGACTTACAGGGTCCTGGGGGTCAGACTAAGATTGCCTTTCGCCCTTAGCAAAGTATTAACATCGAGGCAGCTGGGTTCCTAGAGGAATGTCACTCGGCCTGTTTCAAGGACTTGTCGTTGATGGGCTGTAAGTAGTGAGGAAATTTAATTTTTCTTTTACCTTTGTTTCCCACATCATAGACACTCTGTATTCCCATTAGTCTTAATAAACACTCTGCTGAGGATGGTGGACATTTACATATTTCCTCTTCCTAAAGGACCATCATGGGACCTTTTAATAAAACATATGCGGCCTTGGGTAAATGAGCTACTTATTTACGATGAAACATAACATGGGAATATCGCCTATAAGGGGGCCTCGCCATTCATCTCCAGGAACACTCTGCCTATGTTTCTGGACTCTGTCTTCCAGGTAAAGAATCTCTGTATTAAACTGCTCCAGTAACCTGGAAATATTTATGTTGGAGGTTCAGATCCAAAATCAAGCCTCCGATTTCTTTGCACTTGAGTACTATTTGTTTTTCCCAACTAGATTTTAAAATCTTAGCTTGCCTGGACACCAGGCTCACGTCTGCCCTCTTGAATGTCTGCTTCTCTACGCACACTCTCCCTTCTCACCAGCGCCCGCTAAGGCTCTCCTAACACTGGTGTGTAATGACCACATTCCCATCTATTTTTGTAAATGCTTTGGCATTCACACCACATATACATTTTATTGAATTTCCCTGTATTATGGCTTTTCCACTGGGGATTAAGAGGCTAATTCAGAGCCCTGTGATTACAGGAAGATGTGTGAGGAAAGCAACAGGGATACCATTCTATAAGGTCCGCTGGGCCCAAACAAGGAATCCATATGTTTCCATTTCCCTAATAGGCAGAGAAAATAAAAAACAAAGAGGCCTAGAGACACGCACCTGCATAAGCAGCCGAGCAGAAGTAACCTATAAACACATGAAAAGCAGCTCTCCAACAATTCCATCTGCATTTTATTGAAAGAAACCTTTGAAAAGGAGAGAGAGAAGGTACAATTTACAAGAACCGTGGTATAAATCCTGCCAGAGTGCCAATTGCTAAAAGCATTGAAGCCTGGGAAGGAGGGAGAAATCCATTCATTCATTGCCCCCAGAAAATAGGCATCCTGGCCAGCGGCATACCTCATGCGCCCCGAGGGATTTACACCTCTGACTGACTGATTGCATGAATCACCTTGGATTGATTGCTTCTATATAGAATGTTCCTTTATAGCGTATATGCTTTCTCATCGCAGAACTCGGCTCAATTCCATTCCGGGGAGCCTCTTTGGGACACTTTGCATGAGAGATGTGGGAGAAGGGAATGTTTTGTTTGTTGGTTTCTCTGGTACATTTCAAGACTGATTCACTCTTAAGCTGGGTGCAGTGGGAAATTCCATTATTCCCACATCAAGTGAATCCCAAATCAAGTGGCCTCCTCCCTGTTTCTACAAAGGAGCCTGCATTTTTCTCTTTTGCGTATTGCTGCCCTTTAAAAAAAAAAAAATCCGTCATGGGCACACATGTATCTTTTCTCTTTCCTTTTCTCTTCTCTCTCTCTCTCTCCCTCTCTTTTTCGCTCCATGGGAAAATAATTTTGTTTTGTTGGAGGTGTCATTTCGTGCGGTTGGTAGTAATGGTGGGCTCAGGGTAGCTGGGTCCCCAGGCTTACGTTTCTCTCTCTATCCGCTCCGCCTCGTTCTTCCTGAAACGTCAGGTTTCTCCCCAGGGACTGCCCAACGGTCTCAGCCTTTTGTGAGGGTTTTGATAACTCTCGCAGTATTTTGCCCATTGTCATCCGCAGTCCTGGCGAACGGGCTCAGGCCACCGAAGACGTCTTTGGAAAACCTCTTCAGATCACCGGAACTGGCCATATTGGACCGAAGATTTGAGAGAAACGAGGGCTGGAGAACGTCCCCGGGGTCTCTCCCGCAGAAGACCACCGCCGCCCAGCTCTGGTCTCTCCAAGCCTCGATCCTCGGGATGTTCGTGCCCGTGGCGTGCACTAGGGGGCGCTCCAGGCCCGCGCACCGGAGGGAGGAGGCCCGGCCCGCGGGGCGGCTGTGCCCAGCCCCAGCCGCGCCAGGGTCGCCGCAAGCCCCGCACTGCTTGTCTGGGTGACTCCGGAGCTCGCGTCTTCCCACACTCTCACCCGAGCCAGGGACCGGGCAGGACTGAGGGGCGCGTGGACGGGAGCGGGCGTGAAGCAGGTCGGCAAATGGCCTCTCACCCTGCACCCGAATTGGTGTGGAACACTGTCGCCAGCTCCAGTGACTTCGTTTGACAGAAGGCAGTACAGGTTTTATGAATGAATGAGTGAGTGAATGAATGAATGAACGAACGATCGGAGGAACCTGAGAGGCCGCTCTGTGGGCGGCAGCCGTGCAGGAGTAAGGCCTGGACACTTGTATCTGGGCCTGCCCTCCGGACGAAAAGCCTTCAACAGGTTGCTTAGTCTCCCCGAGTCTCTGAGCCTCAGTTGTCTTCTCTGTAAAATGGGAACGGTAATGCTGCCCTGAAGGACATACCAGACTCCGCGTCATCGGGGAGTCCTTGTCTCCTCCCTTTGTTTTCATGACACCACCCGCTCCTGATTTTTCTCTGTTTTTCTTAAAAAAAAAAAAAAAAAAGATATCACAGACCTAGAACTCTCCTGATTTTTCTCGTCTTTCACAAGCTTTGAAAGTCGTCTTTGGATTTTCTCCCTTTTTGTAGTTTTGCAAATCCTGGTATCTTCTGGGTTCTATCCGTGCCCATTTTGTCATTTGTGGTGGTGGTTTAAAATGATCCTGTGTGCTTTCCCTGGGTAACATTGCCCACCGGGGCTTAGCTTGCCCTGTGGGTTCCCGCATTCCCAGCAGCTCTGCTCGCCGGCGTCCGGGCTCCGGAGCCAGAGGTCAGCACCACTGCGCACGTCCACGCGGACCTCCAGGCTATTCCACAAGCCCCAACCTGACTAGATGGCCGCTTCCTTCTCTGACTCCCTCCTCTTGCTCCTGAATTTCCACCTTTCTGAATGACATCATTTCCACCAGGCTCCTAAGGTGGACCCTGGGAATCGTGCCCGACTCCTTCTCCTTCATTCCTGTTGGCCATGGGTCACCAAGATCTGTTGACTTTCCTAACGCACTCTTGTCTTTATCCCTTCACCAGCTCCCTCCCGCCACCCAGGGTGTGCCCCCTACCCCCCACCTCCTTTCCCTGCCTCCAGCCTCCCTGTTCCCTGACACCCTTCCACTTCTATCCCACCGCGGTCAGATAGACCTTTCTCAAGCGTGGATGCTGTGATCTTGGTGGTAGAAGAGGAACGCCTTGCCTGGAGTGCAGGTCTGGTGAACTCAGCCCCTGCTGACCTCGTCCCTCCACTCTGCAGCAGCAGCCTGGCTCCTATGGGCTCAGCTGTCCTGGCTGACTCCCAGTCACAACTGACCCCCACGATGGGGCTCAGGGTCACCACCACCAGGATGCTTCCTCAACCCTCCTCTGTCCTCGTCTGGGCGTGGAGAAGGGCCTCTTCCGTCATTGTATCTGCCGTGCCGTTTTCCAGTTTCTCCTCCTCCCGGCGTGGGTAGCTCAGGGGCTCTGACGTCGGTCATTCCTGTGGCCCAGTCAGTGCCAGGCACACACTAGGTGCTCAGAGGCTGTTGGCTGAAGGTGCAAAGAATGACTGGAGGAGAAGACCCAGCCAGCCGTGAAACACAGGGCAGCTGAAAGCCTGTTGTTGTCCGATGGGGCACCTGATGCGCAGGACAGAAAGAGGAGTTAGACACGGAACTGCCCTCAGTGGGGACATCTCAAACATCAACGCACATTGCAGCGAATGGCTGGTGCGGCTCTTACTCTGATTTTTAGAGCCCACTGAAGAGCTGCGTCATGGGACCCATTTCCCTGTTTCCTTTGCTCACATCAGTTTGGTGCTTGGGAGCCACTGAGGGGCTCTTCTGTTTCTTGTGGCTCAGCCTTGGCTCTCAAAGGACACGAGCGCCTTCATTTCCTTGAAGTGGCCCAGACTGCCTTGCTCAGGGCCACCTAGTGTGGCTGGCAGACGACTTCAGCAGAAGAGAGCGCAAAAAGTAGAAAGGAAGCCCCTAAACTCCTTGGAGACTTTGAACCTGGCGACAAGTGGGAGATGTGGAGAGACTGGGACGTGCGGGTACGCTTTCTATTCAGCTGTGGACTCAGGGCAGAAGAGGTGCTGGTGAGTCTACATGATAGGAGCTACATGGTAGCCACACGCCCCTTCCACTCTTGGACCCTTGGCTCTCTGGGGGCTGATTTGTTCTTGCTAGAGGGATGCGAGGCAAGGTCATCATGCAAAAGGGCTGGTGGGCAGGGTGGTTTCCGCACTGAGGCGCACGGCCACAATTGTAGAACAAGTGACTGGGACCTTTTGGCGGTGTACAACCTTCTCTTGCCCCACTCCCTAGATGTGTATAGTCTCAATCACATTCCATTCGGAGTTGATTTTCTGGCAATGTCTCCCACGTGGCATGGTATCATCTATGGTTCAAGACTTTTCTTTATGCTCAGGTTCTTTTAATCACAGCCAAGGGTCCCCTAGTTCACCAGGATCAATATCTTGACAGGATGCCATCCATCAGCTCGGGCAGCCTGCCGAGGGAAGGGCTCTGAGACGATGGTGGCCAGGATGGGTGGGCTTGGCTGTGCGGGGCAGAAGCCTGTGTCGCCTCACCGGGCTCGGTCAGCAGGGCCTGCCAGGTTGGTGAGAAGCCAGGGATGCCCAGTGCCTGGGACTCATGAGAGCTCGGGCCCCTGTGTGCACCTGCTGATTGTGAGGTGCTCCCCTCCCCCCCCCACGCTGCTGTGTGCTGAATTGTGAAAGTGAATGTGGGACATGTGGCTTGCCGGGCTCAGCACTCTTGGGTCATCTGGTCTCCCCTCCCACCGGGCAGCGTATTCTCCAGAGTGTCTTTCTTCATTTCTGTCCAGCACAGTTATAGGAGTCTCATGTAACAGAGTTTCGGCCACTTTTCTTGAGGGAATAATTCCACACACATACACAGTTGGTTTCAGAAAATCTGCTGTACTGCATGACGGATGCGGTGTGGGGCAGAGAGCATTCCCTGGTTGAGTACTTTGCTCTTCAGACAAAACCAAACACCAAAACCCTTTAACTTCCTTTCTTTCTCTTGTATTTTTTTTTCTTTCTTTTAAAAAAATTAAATAAATTGAATTGTCCAGAAAAGCTGCTGGTTCATTCCTAAATATCATTCCTAAATATCATAGCCCTTTCAATTCTGGTATCTGGATTTTCCTCTAAGCTGAGGGTCTTCTACAATTTTAAGTCCCTTTCTAGAAGTGTTTTCCTTAATTTTTTATGTGCAACATTATGGTGAATTTAGGAAAAACAAACCTGGCTGTGGTGGTGGTGGTGGGATTATTCCTTTTATCTTTACCCCCAATCAATCTAAATCTACAGATACTTGAAATTAGACTGACCTGGGTTGAAATCCGAGAAGTCTTCCTTTTACTGCTGTGTGATCTTGAGACAGTTGCTTAACCTCCCTGAGAATGAAGTTCTTCCTCTGCCTTGTGGGACTGATATTATTTCACGGGGTGCTTGTGAGTTTGTAGTGTGATACGTGCTTATCCAGGAGCTTCGCACGTTGTAAGGATACCTCTTAATATTCACTTGCTATCAAATTGATAATTACAGGCAGACCCCGAGCTGATGTTATTCGAGGGGAGAGAGACTCAGAAGTAAGAGTGAGGAGTCCCAGCTCTGCCGCTGATTTCCCTGCCAGCTTGGCGAGTCACGTCACCTCCCTCAGCCTCATGCCCTCACCTAGAAAAATGGCTGTTGTCGGGCTGAAATGAAGTGTTGTCCATAAAGCTGGTGGCTTTGTGCTCAGGACTTGATGGTGTTCCATGTAAAAGACTGAGGAAAAGCTCTGAAGTTAACTGCTTATACCTTCTCTAGACCCCATTCAGGTCCCCCCCTTTCCTGAGGACAGAGGCCCCTTGGCGGCACCAGCTTCTACGAGAGTCTCACTTAGTCCTCACCACCATTCTGAGAGGAGCTCACTGTTTCCGGGTTACTCCTGAGAAACTGCCTTTGGCCTGTGTGTGGTAATGTCTCACAGGATATGTCCATCGTGTGCCACGCTCCTGAGATGCCCGGATCGATGGATTTGGCAGAAGAGCCTTGAGAGTTTTAAGTAGTTGGAAGCATGTGGGGGAAGAAGGTCTTAAGAAGGTTCTTTAAAAGGTGCCCCCCCTTCCATCTACAGGTACCTAATGAGCTGGTACCTGTAATAGGATCAAGGTCCTGCTGAAACACGGGCCACTTGACTTAACTCTCCGAGGACGTGGACTCGGGTAGAAGTCTGGTGCGAGAAAATCCACCTAGATACGAACTCGTTCCTTCCTCCTCCTCTCAGGCCCTGGCTGAGGCCAGTCGGGCACTGGTTCATGCCGAGATACAACCGATGGTATTTAATGCATAAACCTGGCCTTAGGACCTTTCATTTCAACATCCGAAGGAAGCTTCACATTACAGGAATATCTCTCTAACAAGTGAAGCTTCGAAGTGAATTTTAGGCACTCTCCAGTGAAAGAAGAATTATTTCAGGCAACAAAACCTTAAAATCACAGCAGCAATTTCTAATGGCTGGCCTTGTCGACGTAAATGCATTTTATTCTGAAAGCTTCAGCGAGATGCCTGGTGACAATAAGTATTGGTACTTCGTGAGTCCAGGACAGGCTTTTGGGAGAAAGTCCTCTGAAGAGAGATTCACTCTGCAGTTGGAGAAAATCAGTGGCAGGTCCCAGACGACCATTTCCAATAGGTGAGTCCTCCTCCATAGGTCAAGGAACACGGCTCTGGGGCCGAGGGGACTTTTTAACCCCCTCTGGGCTGTCAGCTCCAAGGTTGCGTTCAGATGGCTTGTGCCGAGTCTCATTTTGGTCCCACCTGTGGCCACCCCTGCGGGCAGCTGGGGGGACCTGTTTTGTAGGGTCTTTTCTATGTACACAGTTTAGTTTAGTGCCCCATGGGTTCCGTGAAAGAAGTCATGGAGTTAGGAGTAGAGAAGGAATAAAGGAATAGTTCAGCTGATAAAATGGATGGAAATGGATGGTAGAATTAAAAGCAAGCATATATGGTAAATTTCCATATGGTGAATTTCCATCAAAGAGAAAAGGAAGGCGAAGTCAGGAGCCCAGTGATACAAGCATCAAGTTGGGCAAATTGTTGCACTCTCCAAATAAGAATAACAGTATCCTTGATGGCAGGAGGAAATTCTGCCAAGAAGGGAACAGAGTGAAGAAAGGGGCCATTATAAACCCACCACGGCTGGCAGAATCATGGCGCCTCGAAGATGTCCGTGTCCTAATCCCCGGAATCTGTGAATACGCTGTTTTACGGTGGCAACGAAGAATTAAGGTTGCGCATCAGCTGACCTTACAATAGGAAGATTATCCTTGATTATCCAGATGGGCCCAGGATAATCACAAAGGTCCTTTAACTGTGGAGGAGGGAGGCTGAAGTTCAGGATAAGAGAGAGATTGGGAGATACTTTGCTGCTGGCTTTGAAGACGGGGGAAGGGGCCATGAGCCAAGGAATGCAGGCAAACTCTGGAAGTTAGAAGGCACGGAAATGGAACGTCCTGGAAAGCCTCCCTTTTAGGCCAGGGAGACCCATTCCATTCTTCTGACCTCCACAACTGTGAGATAATAAAACCACATGTTTCAAAGCACTACCTTTGTGGCGATTTGTTACAGTGGTAAAAAGAAACCAATACACACACACGCACACACACACACACACACACAGTTCCGTGAGCTCAGGGCCGTCACTGAGAATGTTGACGCCAGTTACTTACACATGCGGTCACTGTAAAGCCCTAATCACTTGCATGGAAAAATGGGGGGGTACTCAGATGTTTTGAGTTTTAATGAAATACATAGCGTTAAACAAGCCCATTGGTAATATTCCTTTGTTAATTTCGAAGGCACTGGAAGATCGTAGAGGTTTCCCCGGATCCCCTTTATGAACACTGATAGCCAACAGGCAAGCCTGCCAGCTCACAGAAGTGTCTGTTTGAAGGGAAGCCAGATGAGTAGATGAGCATGCCACAGAGTCAAGCTTCCACGCAAGAGTTACAAACACACAGAGAGAGCGGACACTGGGTCACTTTCCTTGGAGCCTGAGCTCTGGGAAGCCAAGCCCATCATCTCCTGCATCTCTGAGATGAAGCCACCAAGTGGCAGAGACGCTCATTGAAGTGTTCATCAAACCTTCGAGAGGTAGATCCCTGTTTCCAAACACAGGCTTCTGAAAGAGCTTCACTTGCATACACATCCCTTGATTTATGGAGGAGACAGGGACGCATTAATGGGGGCTGGGACTGAGGTCACCCCCCTTCCCCGCCCCATGCTAATGCTCTTCCACGGGGCCATAAGAGCATCTGTAAGTCAGCAGCAGCCTGCCATCTACATTCAGCCCTGGTTTTTAAATACACATTTCCTCCTGCGTTAGTGCATTACCGGCTGACCTGTTAATTAGTCCTCTGGTCCTGGTAAGTCTTTTACTTGCCGGCTAGAACCTCTATTAGCACTCCCACAATGGTAGTCGCTCGTTTTGCCCATTATGCTTTGCTGTGGAAGAAAAAGCATAGGTTTGTGCCATTTCTTTTTAAAGGAAAGGAAAAGAAAAAAAAAAAAAAGCACGAACACAAAGAGTGTGGCCATGGGTGTCAGCTGTGGCCCACGTCTTGGAAAACTTGATTAGGTCCAGTGGACAAGCGACTTTCTCTCATGAAGTGATTGTAAAAACTTCTTTTCTTCTGCTAGAGCTTTCCCTCCAGGGACTTGTTGGCAGGGAGAGTACGGTTTCTCAGCAATAATACATTTCGAAGTTATTATGCCAGTGTAGGAAAAATACCGGGATTTGAGAGAATGTTTTAATGACAGGCCAAAGTGCTGAAAAACAACTAAACTTGTGCAACCTCCAGACACAGTCAACATTTCGGAGTTTGTCGAAAGTTGGTTGATTGCAGAGTGAATTGCTTCCCTGTGTCGTATCCCAAGCTTAGGGGAGTAAATGATGCACTTTCACACCCAGGGACAGAGGGGGCAGAGGCGAAACCTTTCTGAGAGAACCGGGGTTCTCCACCATGTACAGAAAGTTTTGCCATCTTTATTTCTCATTGACATGTGCTCATTACCTCTTTATTTTCAAGGATGAGATTAATTGTCAAAATCAGCGAATCACTGAGTTTCCAGAAGGTCAAAGTGTGGGGTTTGGGGTGTTTCCTTGAGCCAATAGAAGGACCTGGCGGAGTGGAAGGTCCCTCAGTGAAGGCTCAGTAGATCAGACTCCCCAGGGATGGCATTAAGCCTGTTGTGTGGAAAATGAATTTGTGCGTCCATCCCCAGGGTGGGAGAACAATGGATCCAACCGATTGCCGAGCCTGAAGCAGGGGCTCTGTGTGAAGGGCCATCCCACTGAGAGACATCTGAAGGAAAGCTCTCAGGACTTCGCTACCCGGCTGTGGAGTTGGGTCATTGACTCATTTGACCTTTTCTGGGGTCAGGATGTAAGGTTGGTTAGTTTTATTGAACAGTTCATTAGCTATTGCTGAGGAGTTAATTAGTGTCAACCAAGTCAAGGCTGTGCTTAGCAAGAAGGATTGAAACACTGGAGGGGAGTTCTCCTAATTTTCTTTGGCACCAGGGAATCAAATCCTTTGTGGCCTTACGCTCTTGATTCATTTGTTCCCTTGTCCATTCATTCATGCATGCCCATGTGCATTCATTCAACAAACATTTCTTTTTGCACTACAAATCTTGGGTCACAGTGGCCTTCAATGGCTGAGTAAGTCTAAACACTTCAGAAAATGGGCTTGCCGTTGAATTAGGTACAGGAGCTTCGCACAGGAGCAGGAAGAAGACATTCTGAAAGGCATGGAATTATTTGGCTGGTCTCCATTATGTAGGTGCAATGCTTCAGATGGGATTTCAATTAGAAGTGTTGTCAGTGACATTAAGCACTGAACCTTATCCTAAGCACTTTGGATGAACAAAAAAGTTATTGTGACCTAATGAATGGGAACAAGATGTTTCCCCCACCACCAGGGGATGTGATTAAACAGTCATCATCATTAATAAGGCATGCAAGGAGCAGGGAACGAACACCTTCCCTGCTGGGGGGTTAAAATACATTTCTTTCCTTCAGCTTAGTATATTTTAATTTTTCACTGCACCTGTTACCTGGTCACGTTCTAGTCTTTTTATCTAGGTGTTTTTTTTTGTTTTTTTGTTTTGTTTTGTTTTGTTTTTGGCAGTGCAGGGAGGAGTGGAATGAGAGTTAGGTATATCTGTAGCATTGCATTCTCTGGGGTCAGACAATACTGAAATCTAACATTTGTGGGGTTTGTACTGGGTCCCAGGGACTGTGTGAGGTCATTAGCTGTCTTCCAGCTGGAATATGTGTGCCTCTGGAAGTCCGTGGAAACTTTACAGGGGGCGCGGATAGCTGTAAGCGCCTCGATTTCCCGAAAACCAAGTTCCATACATCTTCCGTGCTAACCCAGGTCTACAATGTCTGTGCTCGGCCAGGTTCTTGACTTTCTCTTTCTAATCACCTTTTCCCCACATTACAAAAGAAAAGAAATCCTCTCACCAATCTTGGATTTTACGATGGTATATTTTCCCCGGGGATAGAATACCCCCAGGACCACCCTTAAAAGGGAAAATTTAGTAACGTGGTGCTCTCAAGCCTAGGCTCTCGTGAGACCAATGCAAAAAGAACCTTCTTAAGAAATATTGAAGGAATACTTGCACAACCACGTTCATTGCAGCATTATTTACAACTGCCGAGAGGCGGAAGGAACTCGAATGTTCATCAGTGGATGCATGGGTAAAGAAAATGTGGTAAACCCATAGAATAGGATATTATTCAGTCTTAAAAAAGAAGGAAATCCTGTCACAGGCTACAACATGAATGAACCTTGAGGACGTTATGCTAAGTGAGATAAGCCAGCCACAGGTAGGTGAATACTGCATGATTCCACTACGTGAGAGACCTAAAGTAGTCAGATGTACAGAAACGGTAGAAGAATGGTTGTCAGAGGCCAGGGTAGGGGAAACAGGGAGCTGTTGTTCGGTGGGTATAGAGTTTCAGTTTTGCAAGATGAAAAACTTCTAGAGATATGTTAAGGGTGTGGTTAACACCATATAACTTTACACTTAAGAATGATTACGATGGGGACGCCTGGGTGGCTCAGTTGGTTGAGCGGCTGCCTTCGGCTCAGGTCATGATCCCAGCGTCCTGGGATCGAGTCCCACATCGGGTTCCTTGCTCGGCAGGGAGCCTGCTTCTCCCTCTGCCTCTGCCTGCCACTCTGTCTGCCTGTGCTCGCTCTCTCTCTCTCTCTCTCTGATAAATAAAATCTTTAAAAAAAAAAGAATGATTACGATGGTACATTTTATGTAATGTGCTGTTTGCCACAATTAAAAAAAAAAACAAAGAAATATTGCGGGGGAGAACACCTTATTTCATGCAGGTGGTAAACTCATGGCAGGGCTCTAATCTATTCACCCACCCACCCACGCATCCATTTTGGAATTAGAATCCAGAACAAAGGAAGTAGTCATGGGATCCTTGATTAATACATTTGTTTGGGTTAACAAGATAAAATCAACATTTTCTAACTTACCATGAGTTTGACTTGATAACTGGTTTGACAATAAGATTTAGTTTTTTCTGAACAGGTTAGGTGAGAGACATTTTCCACAAACTGGACTTAAATTCTTAGCTCCAAGATTACAATGAAAACATTTTTAAAGTATGCATCTAAATAGACTGGAGAACATATCCTTTACAACTATTTAAAAATATGATAAAAATTTGAGGTATTAATTTAATGACATGCAAGAGGATAATCCAATATAGACCATGACTTAGAGGGGAAATATATTGGCCATTCCCATGATCTGTCTCTTCATTTAGTAATTTAGCTAAGAGTTGAGAGAAACTTCTTTAAACCTACAAGAATTTTGCAAATATTTCTTATATATGAACAACATTTCTAAGCACAGCAATAATGATTTGAGGTTGAGTTGCATTACTTTGATCGACAGAAAATACTTAGCATGTAGCCCCTACTAGTAATGGAAGAAGTAAAAGATACTTCTTGTTCCTTCTCCCAGTCTGTAGTTATCGTTATCATGTTTAACAAGGCAACCCAATAAGCTCCTTATGTTTGTCCTCCTGGCTTCTCCTTTTGGCCATGAAGTGTGAAGCCAGGTCTGAGGGAGCCTCTGGCCAACCTAGAGTCGAGCCTGTTTGTTCAGCAATATTTGGTGCTGACTGAATGGCACCTGTAAGTAAGTACCTGGGGGTGTACTACCCAGACCCTGCCCAGTTGCTCATGGGCACGGTCTCCATTTGGAAGACATGTAACTAGGGTGAAGAGCAAGAAATCAGATACCAAATCTGAGAGGCAGAATCTCAATCTGGAGGAGCATTCCTGGACACCCCCAGCTTCACTGAACCCTCTCTAGGATCCTGTGCGGGCATGGCGGTCATGAACCCTGGGGGTCCAGTTTTCCATTCCCAGCCCTTCCACTTTCTTCCTGTAGATCCCTAGGCAAGAGAGGTACACGTATTTGATTCTTCCTTTCTTGCATGGAAGTAGGTATAAGGATTTATACATGAGGCTAGACTTCCTAGGATTGCCAGGATTTTGAAGATGTAGGCAGAGAGTATGCTCTAGGTCTAGAATGGTCTAGGCACATGAATTGTTTCTTGAACGGTAATTCAGCAACACAAATGCCACAAACCCACCCATCATCTTATTTCTTATTTTTATCAGGAGAACAGGTGAACAATGGGAGGGATAGGGATGGGGAAAATGGTAGATTCTGGGTACAGAGACAGAAAAGGTGTAGAGAACATTCTGAGACAGTTCTAGTGACTCCACACACCAGTGTCTCAGCCATTAGAGGACAGAAGACACGTGGGGATACTTAGAGTAATATCTGGGAGCATGAATTCAAGTAATAATACAAATGGCCCAAAGGTCTTTTTCTCTTTTGTCTCTTGACGAAAGTTCTTCTTCAGGGTCAGTCTCTACGTGAAACTGTGAAATTGAGGTTTCGTCTTCTTGCCAGAACCCCTGCCTGTCTGTGGCTGTGCAGCTTGCATACCCCACAAAGGGGCCTGGCTGAGGAGAAGAGAGGAGCTGGTGGCCAAGTTGCACGCGCTGCTGTGGCTCTGAGTTTGCCAAGAGGAAGTCATACTCTCTCCATTCCTCAAAAGTGCCTTCTGGTCTCCCCATGTAGCTCACTGGACTGTGGCTTGAGCACCTGTCCAAACCTGGGTAGAAGCTCCATACAGACGAGCAGGGACCCCACTCCTGACCTCCATTTCTGTTGCCCTTAGTTACCTTTGCATCCCTAAATCTTCTTGATTTTTCCTTTGCTGAAGAATTTGCAAGCATTACCCATGCTAATGAGCAAGGGATTTGCCGTAGGACCTCTCCAAGGAGAAGTGTGTGGGAAAAAGTCATTCTCAACACACAGAGGTGACCTGATGCATTATGGGGAAGATTTTTTTTTAAAGATTTGATTTATTTATTCATGAGAGACAGAGAGAGAGGCAGAGGGAAATGCAGGCTCCCCATGGAGCACAGAACCCAATGTGGGACTTGATCCCAGCACCTTAGGATCATGACCTGAGCTGAGGGTAGATGTTTAACTGACTGAGCCATCCAAGTGTCCATCGTGTGGGAGGGGTGTGTGTGTGTGTGTGTTGTGTGTTGTGGGAGGCAGACCTTCCTTTTTGGCATTTCCGTGCTACACCAAATGGTGTCTAGAAGACAAGGTCTGTGTCCTAGCCTTAAAAGGGTGTTTTCTCTGTGGACATGGGCAAAAACATAGGATGAGAAGAATTCTCATGTGTTTACATCAGTAGCGTCCTGGAGACTTTGGATCTTTTCTTTCATCTGGCTCCTTCTGTTGCGTTTCCATCCCTCTCTCCCTTCTCTTCTTTCCTGGGAGTCCCTGAAGGAATAATGTGGCAAGCTTAGCCCTGCCATCTTCCACTCTTGGTGAAATGGAAGCCTCCTTTATTTCCACGGTGAACAGATGTGATCAAGATGGGACTGGATGGTTTCGTGTTCTCCAAGGGATGGATGAAACCCTCTGTTCCCTCCAGTTGCAGTGAATTAAGAAATTAATGTTAATGAATACAATTCTGAATTTTAGGTCATATTTTTAAACTGCAGAGAACATCACTTTTGTTCTTATGATCTGTTTAGCTGATAAGGATTTGTTCTGTGAATCAAAAGGTAAACATTTGGCATCCCTGAATGTGTGAGTTTCCATAGTGTGGACTGTGCTCATCTCCATTTTCCCTTGTTCGTGTTAAGATTGGACTTTGTTATTGTATTAACCCCCGGGTTCTTACATACTGTTATTCTAAATCACATGTTAGGGTGGGAGAGAACTGCCAACATGCCAAATGGTATAAAATATAGCTCTATCCTCACCGAAACCTTCTTGGGATGCATAGATAAAGGATTTGGGGAAAACAGCCTGTGCTATTTGGGGCTTGTCAGGCAAATCCATGTTCTGTGTAACAGTTGGATGACAGAGTCCCAGGAGAGGTTTCACGGCTGCTGAGCCTCCCCCAAGTGTGACATTGGAAGAGAAACTGGGCTTGGCTCCTGATCAAAATGGCCATCCAACTGGCAGCCTCCGAAATCCGCTTCTGGAGGGGACTTCCTGCCTGACCTAGAGGGTCCTGGGGGAGTGCTCAACAGCGAGCTCTCTGGCTGCCTTTATTTAGGCTCTCTGGACTGTGAGTCATAAACGTGGTTAACAACCTGGCTGGCCGGTTAGTGCCAACCGAGCAGAAATAAAACAGGGTAGGTTGAACTACCACCAGGAAAAGAAAGGTATCTAATTATATCAATTTTATTGAGCTGTTTGAAACAGAGAATGGATCAGAAAGCACCCCCCACCCCCCGCCCCGCCTGCCCACCACCCAAACCCCCACCCTTGGCTGCGTCTCAGGGCAGAGAAAGCTCTTGTGGTTCATCAGTGACCAAGCCTGTCCCTGAAGGATGAGGAACTCACGCTCATGGTCGGGACTGCATTCCTAACCTTCAACAGGGGTGGAAAAATCATGATGTTTCCTCCCCATAATGGAGCAATCAAGCTACAGAGAGTGTGTGTGTTTATGTGTCTTGGAGATTTAGAGGGAGAGCAAATGCATGCCTGACTTAGATGCAGGCAGGGAGGCAGGCCAGAGAGAGGGAAGCTTAATAGCTATTTAACCATTTTTAAACAAACCATAAAATCATATTGACCAAAGGCCTACTGGGCATTCTGCACATCTGAGCATCGTCGAGCGAGGCTGTTTCCCAAACGGAGGATTGTTAGCGAAGACTCACGTGTCCAGGTTGTCAGAGCCGGTGCACTCGACGTAAGCATGCGATTTCACATTGGCCCTTGTTCATATGCTTATGTAACTTCCTCTGACAACAGCTGTCTGGGGTTTCTCCCACAGAACCTCAAAGTGTTTCCTGCTCTGCGCTCTGAGAGTCCCCGGGCCCCTGACAGAGGGCTCGCTGGCTGGTCGCTGGAGGTTGACGGACATTCTGCTGTTAGCACGGGCAACCTCGAGATTTGTGGGAAAGAATTTTCCGAGACACCAAGTTAAGAAACGAGCTGCCTCTACTTCTCATCTTGGCAGCAGGAGTGTTTCTGAAACAGTTTGTGTTGCACAAAATTGTAGTTTATGGAGAGCATTTTGTTGAGTCAGCCATAAAAATGTGACCTACAATATGTTTGTTGAGGGGAATAAGCTCTGTTTCTTCTTTCTATTGAAGAATATACTCTCCATGTTTGAAACCAGCTTCTCAAAGAAGTCTTCTGTGACATTCTGGTCGTTTTTCATGCTGCTTTGTCAGGGACCGTGGAGGTGGTTCCTACAGAGTCCTACTTCACTGTTTAAAATGTGTTAATTTGTAAAATCAGCTGCCAGTGGACGCCTGTGTCTTAGGAAGAAGAGTCAAGGTTGGTTCTTGGAGTTGGCCGGACAATGGCCCGGGAAGGGCAGGTTCTAGTCCCTGAAATGTGCCACCTTCTTTGGCCAAAGGGTCTTGGCAGATGTGACTAAGTGAAGGAGGTTGACCTGGGGACATTATCCTGGATTATCCAGGTGGGGCCTAAATGTCATCACCAATGTCCTGATGAGAGAGGTCGACAAACCTGGAGAAGGCAGAGTGAAGGCAGAGATGGGAGTGAGGTGCTCACCAACCAAGCAAAGTGGGCAGACACCAGCTCTCCAGCTTGTAGAGGCAAAGAATGGATTCTCTCCCAGAGCCTCTAGGGAGAGCAGCCAACACCTTAATTTTGGTCTAGTGACAACGACTTCCTACTGCTGGCCTCCAGAACTGTGAAAGAAGAAATTTCAGTTGTTTGGAGCCACCGACTTGTGGTGATTTCCTCCTGTAGCCACAAGAAACCATTATGTGTTCTATTCATTTGTAACATTTGTGTGAGATACAGCTAGCTCTACCTATGTAGGTGTGAAAATAAACATGAATATGAACACAAATAGTAATATAAAAAAGAAATCTTTACAAGAGACTGTGTGTGTGTGTGTGTGTGTGTGTGTTGTGAGTGACTGTAGGCGGGGCAGGCAGCGAGGACTGGAGAGCTGTTCTCCTTAGGAGCTTACCTTCTAGCACCTTGGTTAAATGCAAGGTTCTTGCTAACTTAGGTTCAAATCTATGACTTACGAGCTCTGCGATCTTAGAAAAGTTGAATAACTTCTTTGGGACTTAGTTTTTTGAGGATTAAGTGCACTGATCTGACTCAAGTGGAAGCAGAGTCTGTCCCAAAGTTCTCTCTGATGTCAGATATATGGTGATGGCTTGATGGCCCTCTGGATTGCTCGAGCTACAACCAAGGCAGAATCGGACATCTACCATATTTACAGAATGAACTAAGTACTTTAAGAAAAAAAAAAGGGAAAGAGATCACTTTTGGTTGGGCGATGAATGGAAGCATAAAGGACAAGGGGGCTTTTAGGTCTAGACTTGGAGGATGGGCAGGTTTTCAATAGGCAAAGATGGGTGAGGTGAGGCCCTTAGAGACCATCTAGGTAAAGGAGACACTGTGGAAAAGACGGCCGAGTGATGAAAAGGCAGGTAAGACAGGTCAGGACCTGATAGGGACGAGTCTTTGAAGACTCAGAATATGTGTAGCTCTACACAGTAAAGCATGACCAATGAAGTCCCAAGTAATTAAACCTCTTGCTGGAAGCATGAGCAAATTCTTGGCACAGGTTCCTTGTGGAGTGGGAGGGAAAACGAGTCTTCCCCTTGTGCAGTGTTGGGCAAAGGAATGGCCAGACACTCCCCACCAGTCTGGATAAAGGATGTCTTCGGGCCTGGCAATTTGTGGCCAGGTTTACAGTCATTGGAGTGGCGCCTTCCTTATCTGCCAGGGAATCATTTTGCCCTGCCTTCAGCCATAGCTTTGGAATCTGTGCTGCTTAATGCATGAAAGTCTGCCCATTCACTAGGTAAGTTTCGTGCTAGGAGTTCTGGAAAAACACATGGAGGACAAATGGACTTTTTACAAAGCAAATAGCAAACCCAGTGTCTCTCACCCGGCTTGCTGCGGGTTGGACTTCTCACCACAGTCGACCTTCTGGGATTTAGGCATTTGCACACGTAGAAGTCATGGAGGGAAGGCGTGACACATTTAAGGGTTTCAAAGAAGCAACCGGGGCAATGAGATCAGCTATTCTGGGCTGAAAGGATTGACTTTGGAAAAGCAGCAGCTTACAAGTTGACGCGGTGCTGGCCCCTGGAGGTCAGCTCTTTTAGCAAAGGGTGATATGTCTGTAGAGTCCTTGCATTACAGAGAGTAAGACACGTAAGAAGCCTCCCACCTGGAGAGGCATGGATCACAGGCTACCTGGATAACATATGGGAACTAGCTTGCTTTATAACCAATGGGTCGTGTCGCCTGGTGGGGTTGAAGTCTCCGAGATGAGGTGGGGAAGGCAGATGAAGCCAGGCTTTGGGACTCTCAGGTGGGAATCCTGAAAAGGAAACATTTGTCTCAAGTCACTGTCGATTCAAAATTCTAAACACAGAATCAGTAGGGTTTCCAGTGAGATGTTTGAGTGGGAGGTAATTTCACTCTTTCTTGCTCAGCTGAAGGTAGGTGATAAAAAAAAGGCTTTATTTATGGTGGAGGTGAGATGTTTGGAAGAAGAGCAAAGCCAGTACTTGCAGTGACAGATGAAGATTAAATTGGTGACAGTGGGTCTTGGGGAAGCACAGTGGGGGAGAGAGCTGGAGGCAGAAGGAAACTCAAGAGATATTTCCAGCTCCTTCGCTCTGTTCTCTTAGCTGTTTACCTCCACTTGGGATTTGTTCCTTCTCGGTTCTAAATCTTTCCTGATGGTGGGTTTCCTGTTGATATCAGGGTTGCTAATTGTAGAACAAATCTAGACAGTCTGTGTTATGATATACTGTAAGAACCTGATCTTTTCCAATGTTTAGGATGCCCTCAAACTTTCAAGATAAGAATTTATTTTTTTTTAAGATTTTATTTATTCATTTGACAGACAGAGATCACAAGTAGGCAGAGAGAGAGGAAGGGAAGCAGGCTCCCTGCCGAGCAGAGAGCCCGACGTGGGGCTCGATCCCAGGACCCTGAGACCATGACCTGAGCTAAAGGCAGAGGCTTTAACCCACTGAGCCACCCAGGTGCCCCTCAAGATAAGAATTTAAAACCTCAGGCACCTGGGTGGCTCAGTCGTTAAGCGTCTGCCTTTGGCTCAGGTCATGGTCTCAGGGTCCTGAGATCAAGACCCACATCGGGCTCCCTGCTCGGCGGCCGGAGGCCTGTTTCTCCCTCTGCCCCTCCTCCTTCTTGTGTTCCCTCTCTCTGTCTCTGTCAAAGAAATAAGTGAAATCTTAAAAAAAAAAATTTAAAACCTCTTACCTTAAACAAAGTATGACTACATGCGACAACAGGGATAGAGCTCAAAATTACGACACTGGGTGAAAGGAGTCCGTGAACAAGGGTCCATTTGTATCATTCCGTTCATATAAAACTTTAGAAAATGTGAAGTTCAGTGGTTGCCTGAGGAATGGTCTGGTAGAAGAGGGAGGCTCACACAGGGAAGCGGGGCAACTTTGGGAGCCAATGAGTATGTTTACTGTCTTGATTGTGGTGAGGGTTTTGTGGATGAAGAAATGTATCTGTTTACCAAAATCGCACACTTCAAACACGTGCGATATTGTATGTCAGTTATAACTCAGTCAAGCTATTAAAAATATCCCAACCTTAGCTTATAAGATCATCTGCTTACACATGGGGGAAGGCGAGGATCAGAGAGGGGACCTCCAAGGCAGTTTCGTGGGGACAGAGGGTGAACTCACACAGGCATTCTGGCCCGTTTCCACCTTTGTCTGATCTCACTGTTCTCTCTGACCAGGTCCACATTCTCCATGGAAAGAAGGGAAAAAACTCACAAGCCAGAAGGCAGTGCTCATTGGCTCGGAACCAGCGAGTGACCCTTCTGGTCTGTTCCCTTCCATTTGGTTCATACACGCTGACAGCACATATGCTCCTGAGACCATGAACAGACCTGTGGAGCTGGGCCTTACGTGGTCCCTACGTTTTCCTGAGCCTCTGCTGCTAATCTCTGAGGAAGGAGGAAAACAGAGAGGTTAACCTCTGAAGTTCTTGGTCGCACTGTAACAGACCCTGGTAGAAAACTACGGGCACAGACATTTGCTGTCCTAAGACTTTTTTCATTTATTTCAAAAATCTTGGTTGAGTGTTTATTGTGTGCCACGATCCGGGCTTATAATTAGCAGTAAGGTGGCCAAAAAGATGGAAATGGTCTCCTGGTGCTTACCGTTGAAGGCCACCGAGATGCAAAAGATAACCAGGGGATTCCAATATGGGCTGTCTGTAACTAGAGTGCGTTGGGGAAGAATGGAGAAGGCACCCGAGATTGAGGGGTTGGAGGGAGCTTCCTAGCGTAAGACCCTGGGGAAATACTTAAATTTTTCTTTATGAAAATATGGAGGGCAACCTTTTACAAGGAAAGCAGCTGAGTGTCCTAGTAACACTTAAGAACTTGGAACAAAGACACAGAGCAGGGTGGTGTTCATAGGCCTTTGAGGCTGCAACGAAGTCTGGGAGGACAGGCCCCTCCGGTGGGGCCCACCGCAGCCACTGGGCCGAGTGACCTAGGGTGACAGTGCAGCAGCCCACCTTGGCTGGCACATGGAGGGCAGGACAGGAAGTACAAACGTCCCAGGGCAATGCATCTGAGATCTCATGACAAGGAAATGGTCTCAAAGGAGGCATGAACCCGCTCTCCCTTCTCCTATGCGGAACTGTGAAGAAGTCTCGGGAAAAACAAGAGGCTTGGCCAACGATAGGGAATCAACCGTGCTAACATGGGCCCTAGGCTATCATGGCGGAAACAAGTCACAACTTAGCTGGTTTTTAGGTCTGTGATTGACAAGCAGTTCAGCTGGGGGGATACCCTGTCCAGGGTCTCTCCTCCAAGTGTGGCCACAGTTCACAGCAATGGTTACCTGCTGGACTCACGGGGGCCCTAGTCGAGAGACGATAGCACGCTCGGGCTGGGAGCTGATGTGGCTTTCCGTGAGCACCCAGGCGTCCAGCGCCATCCGGGTGGCCCAGGGAGGTTGCTGGGGCCGCCCCCGAGGAGGTGGGTGTTCTACAGTTTTCCACAAGCTGCTTTTCCTGTTATCAGGATGGTCACTCTCTGGCTAATGAAAAACATCTCTCTGGTCCAAACATGACCTTGAGGTTTATCTAAATCGTTTGTTGCTCAGCAGAGCAACATATATCAGAAGTGAAATATATGCCAAAAGACACTTCTAATGTACCATTTATCTTTTCGTAATTGATTCTCATGCAGGACAAATACCCGGTGGGGATTCACCAAGGGCTTAACACACTCTGCCATTATGATGACATCATCTCACATAAAGCAGCCCTTCTGGAAGCCTGATAGACGACAGGGTCTTTTTTCTTTTTTAAGTGCTGCTCACAGCACTCCGTTTAACCGTGGGGCTCCAAGGAGCAGCTGTTCCTATCATACATCCCCCACTTCATTTTCTGCCTGCACGGTCAGACTAGCCTCTCACTCCAATCAAAATGAAATTATTTCAAAATCCATACCCAATTGATTGCTCTTGCCAAAAGAAAGTAGGTAACAATACATAGCCATCGACTTTCAGTTCTGGCCCGTGTTGAGATTTATTGTCTCTAGGCAAATATTGAGCTGCGTGAAGCTTTGGTCAGTTATGTCTTTCTCAGTCAATAAATAAGTGTGGACTTTGGGAGGAGTCAATGGCCACAATCAAGCATTTGGGGGGACCGATGCCTCGAAAGACCGTGAAGGTGATGTAGAGCTGGGCGACCCAGTTCAAAACTTTCCAGGACCTGTGAGTTTTCAAGACAGGGCTTCAAGATGTACAGTGAGACTTATAAACCAGGTTGCCAAAGGATTCTCCTGAATGTCGAACAGGTAGAACAAGGAACCTCCCCGCTCTCAAGGAGAGCCAAGGAAGAAAAGGTCCCCATCTCTGAAAACCATTATATGCAGTTATACATCATGATAATATTAATTACACAATCATTGCAAATGGTCCTCCAGGATGTCGTCCTCTGACCCCGAGGGCTTCTCCACGCAAGGCTGTTGAGTGGTAATTGGTAGTTTCTCTAGATCAGTTAAGTGGAGGGGGTGGGAGGCGGAACCTGCTAAGACTGATGTCTACCAGTGGGCAGAGGGCCTTGAGAGATGCTATCAAATCCATTTTACCAGCTGGATTTCATAGGTTCGTTGCAAACTGTGAGAATATTACTCAGTTTAGCATATTTGTTCTTTGAGACGCATACTGTTTCAAGTCCTAAAAGTGCATTAAACTATTCTTTTCAAGTTCTGAAGGAAGGAGGGGGGAGGGGGCATGTCGCTAAGGGCTGCGGAGATGCTCCGGGGGGTCCAGATGCACTCTGCGTCGGTCAGGCTGGGCTAGGCTCTACGGCAGTAACAAATACATTTCCCAACCCAAGTGATTTTGTTCAACTGTTTATTTCTCAATCTGGTGTGATTTAGGTGGCTCTCCTTGGTAGGCTCCTCCATGTGTGGACTTAGGGATAAATACTCTTCCTAGCTTGCGTTCCTACCATGTCGAGAGTTTAGCTAAGTTTAGCTAAGCTACTCCCTGGTATTGCTGCCTTCCCATCTGTTTCATTTGGCCAAGTGACCTGCAGGAACCTTAACTTGCCATTGGCCCCTCCTGCTAGCACGTGCCCTAGACAGTGGCCCAAGGGTCACAAACACATGTGAGTTTCTTTCTTTTTTTTTTTTTTTTTAAGATTTTTTAAATTTATTTTTTTGTCAGAGAGAGAGAGAGATCGAGCACAGGCAGACAGAGTGGCAGACAGAGGCAGAGGGAGAAGCAGGCTCCCTGCTGAGCAAGGAGCCCGATGCGGGACTCGATCCCAGGACGCTGGGATCATGACCTGAGCCGAAGCCTGCCGCTTAACCAACTGAGCCACCCAGGCGTCCCAAACACATGTTGAGTTTCTGTTGTGAATTCCTCAACAGTCCTTGTGATCAGCAGTCCAGCATCTGCCTGCCTCACGCTTACTAAAACCCTACTCTTTTGATTTGAGTTGACCAGTCTGGGTCTGGCCAGGGAATGCAAAGCACTCCACTCGCGGACCCTAATGAGGGAATGTGCCCCAGATGCCCTTGCTCTCGTTCTGTCTGCCCTCTGCCTTGATCTCCACTTGTGGCCCCTCAAAGTGTGCTGTGTACTTCCTTCAGGAACTGTGAATAATAAACGTCTCTACTTCAGTTTCTCTTATGATCTATGGTCGAACCGCAGCTCCCCGTCCGGCACCCTGGATTTAATCCATGCTCATTTCACAAAGCCACAATATGCCATGTAAAACATGTGGCCTCCAAGGTAGTCGCAGAAGGCAAAACAATCTCCCGGGATGTTTGGAGGGACCAGGCTGGAAGGGACTCAGGTCACTTCTTTCTATATTCTATTGGGCAGAACGTAGTCCAGAGGCAACCCCTCCCCAACTTAGTCGTGAATGAGGTGGCTTAGGGACAAGCGAGCTGGGGACACGTGGTCTTCCTGTGGGCTTGAGGAGAGATGGTATGGGGAACACAGAGCGTTGTCTCTGCTGCAGTGTTTTCAAAGGGAAGCCGGTCTCCAGTGGGGCAGGTGGTATGCTGCTGACGCCTGGCTCTTAGCCCCTTGGCCCACCTCCGTGCTCACCCGTAGGTGCAGAGGCAGTGCCTGTGCACACTGAGAGCTGTGTACCGCGCATGCCCTTGCCTTGCTTCTCTGGCTCTGTCAGCCCCAGCACAGGGCAGACCCCAGGTGTCCGGACTTTAATGGCCCCGGGGCATTCTTAGCCAAAGGGTTAGGAGTTGGTGGATAAAGACTCCAACTTCCCTGGCCTCCCCAGGGACAATCGCAGGATGTACCTCCTCAGCTCTGTGGTGAGGCCAGGCTCCAGAGTCCTCCCATGGGGCTCACTCACCAGCTTTATGACGTGTGTCAGGTTCTCCACTGGCTTACTCGTTCATCCGGGCATCCTTCCCCATTATCCCTTCCCTCTCAGGTCCTTCTCCCAGCATCTGCTTCCAGGAGAACCCGAACTCAGGACGGATGGGAAGAACTTAAAAGCCGGTTGAAAGTGTAACCTCATGGGGACGAACTCCCCAAGTGGATTCATGTGGGTCTCTCTTCATTGTGTTTCTCTTAGCCAGCATGGTTCAGGGAGCAGGGACTTCGGTGGGCAGGCAGGGGTGGAAAGGCCAGGGGAGCCTCTCATCAGGGATGGAGCTGACAGGGCAGGAATATGAAGTGCTCTGGGCATGTCACATAACTTAGGGCTTCCGATGGGGAAGGGATCCGAATGGTGAGCTTTGGTAAGTGCCACTAATATGGCACATTCTTCAGGGACTTTTCCAAAATGCAAACATTTCACTCAAAGCTCTTCACCTGCAGGATAAAAATGAAAACCCCAGCGTCCTCGACATGGCCTACAGGGCCCTTCATGACCCAATCTCTTCTTACGTGTCTTTCCCTGTGGCATCCAGTCACACCCCCCGCCTGGTCCCCAGCATTCCGAGCAGACCCTCTTCTCCCACTAGGGATGTTTGTACTTTCTTCAAGAAACAATTTCTTCAAGACCAAGTTCATTCTAATGTCTTCTCTGAAGCTTTCCCCGACTTCTCCAGAAAGACTTACATTATTTATTCATTCAACAAATATTCGTTAAGTGCCTACAATGATGCCAGACACTTCAGTAGAGGATACAGTAGGGAAAAAACTGAGAAATACCCCCATCCTTGTGAGGTTTGCATGATGGTGTGGGGAATTAGAGAGAAGCCGTCATCTTTTCCTGCCTTTAAGCCCCTCTCAGGCAATAGCCACGGCTTTCCGTCTGCTTATTCCCAGCGTCTAGTAGAACACACACTCAATACAGCCACTTCCCAAATGCGTTCTCAGTGGGGACACGGTCACGGGATAGCCAAGCAGCGGTGACTGTTGTGTTCGGTAGGAAACAATATTCATACCTTGTTGCCTAGATTTCCTTTAAAACAGGCCCCATATTTTGTTGTTGTTGTTGTTTATTCATTTCTTAGGAAAATCTGTTAACCTATTTAAAGTTATTTTATTAAGAAGAGATTTTAAAATTAAAAAATGTGGGACGCTTGGGTGGCTCAGTTGGTTACGTGTCTTCCTTTGGCTCAGGTCATGATCCCAGGGTCCTGGGATCAAGTCCTGCATCAGGCTCCCTGCTCCGCAAGGAGACTGCTTCTCCCTCTGCCTGCCGCTCCCCCTGCTTTGTGCTCTCTCTGCCAAATAAAATCATACAAAAATAAAATTATATGAAAAAGCGTGACCGTACAACACCGTGGATGTACTTAATACCCAGAATTGCACACCTTAAAATGGTTGGGCTGGTCCGTTCTAGGTTCGGTGTATTTTACCATAATAAGAGAAAACAAAAATGAGACTCTTCATATCATTTCACAGAGAAACACCCACTGTGCACCCGGCACTGTTCTTGGTTTGGGAAACAAAGACACGTAAGATGTGGTCCCCATCCTCGAGGGTCTTACAGATGTAGCAGCAGGAGACGGTCGCACGAGCCATAAGGACGACAGAGAACTGTTCGCATGCCTGGCGACAGCTCTCTGTTCGGCCCACAGCACCGAAGTCATGGGTGACCAGCCACTGGATTTGGAGACACTGTGAGTGCTCAGAATGCCATAGAGGAACTAATAATCAGTCTTTTAGGACTAACATTGTGTTTTCAAAAATTCCCGGTAATGGAACATGACGAAACATTCACAGGGCAGGTTTCCAAGCTGTCGGTCCCATGGTAAACCAAGGGTCTAGCCCAGCGTATTCACTCGTGGCAAAGCCCCCTGACACCGCCCAGGGAGGCACCGGCAAATGGCATCTGTCAGGACTATTTAGGAAAGGGGCAGCTATTTGTGAGAAAATCATCAGACTGGCTTTTGGTTGAGAGAGATGGGCCATGGACAGCAGTCAAGGAGTCACGCCGACTCCTGGCCTGAGGCCAAGGAAGGGCTCTGCATGGCGCTGCCTCCTAGCCACGCAGAGCACAGCGGCACATTTGGGAAATTACAGAGGATGCCTCTAACAGAAGACAGATATATCATAATTGTCTGAGTAGTGTGTTGGGTTTTTGTTCCCAGACCCAAGAAATACTGATGGTACCCTTTGGATCGGCCCGGTGATGCTTCTTTTTTTTTTTTTTTTTTTTTTTTTGCTTGTTTGTTCACAGTAAAGAGGGAGTGTTAGTGAAGGACTCCGGCAGGGTAGTTCCGTGTGATAGAGTGGGGAGGGCTCTGAGTGTGCGCGGGACACGCGATGTTTGCTTCTGCTCCCGTGTTTCTTCTGAATGACACTATGTGACGTGTCCCCTTTGGGGATGGTTTTCCTTCAGGCTGATTCTTACAGTTTGGAGGGGGAGGAAATCTCCTTGATAGTGTGTTTAAAGTCATTTTCACTTACATCCTTTGAACTTAACTTCCATTTATATAAGAGGGTAGACTCGTTCCTTTGAAGTCCTCTGATATCTTCCTGCATTAGCCCTAGGGTGGCTTAGGGCAGGTGCCTTACCTTGCTGGGGCCTCAGTTTCTCTCTACATCTGTAAAATGGCCCAGCTGGGCCAGCTGATTTCCTGGGTGACTCTGACTTTGCCTCTCAGTGACTAGTTCTATAGAGATAATCCCATCCATCCAATTATATACCTAACTGGTGACTTGGGTCTATAATTACATTAATGAAGCCCCAGAGGCTGAGGCAAGTAGTGAGAACACCAACCGTGGGATCACTTGGAACCAGGAAGATAATGATATGCTGCATGGACGTGTCTTGTACACACACATCAACTCTGGAAATTTGTTCTAGTCTTAAGAGGGTTGATGAAACTCTGAGTTGCTGTTCATGTAGATAAATATAAGGAACGCAAGAATACTAAACATTGGGCGCCTGGGTGGCTCAGTGGATTAAGCCTCTGCCTTCGGCTCAGGTCATGATGTCAGGGTCCTGGCATCGAGCCCCGAATCAGGCTCTCTGCTCAGCGGGGAGCCTGCTTCCCCCACCCCCCCCAACACCTGCCTCTCTGCCCACTTGTGATCTCTCTCTCTCTCTGTCAAATAAATAAATAAATAAAATCTTAAAAAAAAGAAACTGAACATTTTTAGGTTTATGGTCATTAGCACTTTCTCTTTCACTGTTTTTTCATTCTATATTTATTACTTCAGCAAACATTTACTGAGCATGCTCCCTATGTCAGGCACTGGTCCAGGTTCTGGGAACAGTGTGGGGAACAAGACAAGAATCCTTGACCTCGTGGAGATTACATCAGAGCCGAGGAGAGTTGTAAAACGAGCTTCAACTATTCATAACTGCCGTACCAACAATAACGAAAAAGGGCATAAAATAGAATAAAATGGACAGGAGTGCCGGGGGTGGAGGAGATGAACAGTACCCACACAGGTCAAGGAAGGCCTCCCTGGGGAGGCAACCTTCGAGCTGAGCCCGAGGGAAATACATCGAGGCAGACGTCATGGCAAGCTCAAGGGTCCCACGAATCAGACGGGACCTAGATGGTGCCTCAATGTACCCATGCAAAGGCTGAGGCTCAAATTGATTTTTTGAGTTGTTGCTCCTTGTTCTTCAAACGGAACCACGTTGGGTAGGATCAGTGTGGATGTTTAACCATCGATAAACATTTATGGAGAGTCCGTTATGTAGTAAGCTCTCTTTTCTGGGTTTACCGCAGAACGACACAAACAAAATCCTTGTTAGTCTGGAGCTCATACGGCTAATACACAAGGGCAGCAGGCACGGGACGGAGCTCTCCATGTGAATTTGTCTTGGGATTGTCCAGTTAACATAGGTGAGGAGGGTGAACCAGGGGTGGACCACTTGGGTTTCCCTTGGCCACTGCCTCACTGGGGGGCTCTAGTTATCCGACAAATCTCCCCGGGGCTCGATTTCTTCATCGGAAGTTGGCCCCTCTGGGAGTCAGAGACTTTCCAAGGCCCCCCGACTTTGAACAGCGTGGTGGTGTAGTTTGGGGTGGGGAGGAAGGGTTTAGGTGACTTAGGCCTACTGAGGGCTTCTCGGTCATGGACATGGGGACTTTCAGAACAGACTGCTTTGTGTTTCCATGGAGGCAACCATTTCCCGAGCCGCTGGGCGTCGGTAGCTCGTGGGCTGTTCTGTGGAGGGCCCAAGCGAATGTTTTCCTCAACCCTTCTCTCGGGATGCCTGGTTACTGCACAAAAGGGCCAGCCACAGGCATTCAGACGGTTGAGATGTGTGGAGACAAGTCTCTCCAAACAGAAGCCGTGAGTTTAATGAGTGGAATTAAAAATGCAAATGATGGGCACGATTGCTGGGTAATTACACGATTAGAGCGGTCCCGTCAGACAGGGGCTCCAGTGGTCTGTTTGTGGATCCGTGTCCTGTTTACGTCTAGGCAGCTAGCTTGAGGCCTCTGCTTGTCTTGGGCTTGCCGTGTGGGGGGGACCCGCTCACCACCTACCTCCTTCCCAGGGGGCTGCCGGGACTAATGAGGGAGCCTCTGAGAGTCACTGATGAAAGGCACAAAGTCTCATTACGCTCTTAGGAAACCACATTTCGGCATCAGTTCCCCACCAACTCCAGGGTGAAACTCGACAGCCTTTCAGCCCGTTTGTCAAGCGCCGGCACTTCCCCTCTCGGCACAGGTGAAACAACAATAAATAGAAATTGAATGTGTATCTCAGGTATTTTAATAAAGTCGATAAAACACAGTTGCGCTGGCCCCTTCGGCTCTTGCCAACCCCCGCTCATAAACAGAAACCCCTGTGGGGATATTCACTGCCTGGGGTGGGGGTGTGCAAGGTGCAAGCTCAGAGCCCGAGCTCGCTATTTCGTTTGGAGGAAAGTGCTTCATGGATGCGCTTGGGTTACCATGGCGACTGAGGGACAATGCTCCTGGGCGTGCAGACCCCATGTTTGCAGCATTATGCTTCAGAAGGGGGATTTAGAGATGCAGAACAAAACATAATAAAGAAGCGTCAAACCTAATAAGACTAGGGACTGAAAGAAAGCCAGGGACTTCTGTTTAGACACCACAGCGTTCTCGCGTTGTGGGTCTGGGAACTGATCCAAGACTGAAGCTTGTTCATTATACCTCCCAGGCCGCAGGCATTCAGAAGGGCTTTCTGCATTGAAATTGCAACTTTTTCTCACCTGGCTGCAAAGAGAACCCACTGAGTTTAGAACAGTACACGAAGGAAGAGATTTTCTCATTTAAACAACATCCTTTTGTACCTGGTCGATAAGATAGAAGGAAAAAAAAAAGCCCAGCTTGAATATTGAGCAAGTTGCCAAAATTGAGCCCAGAACAACCCCATGGTGTCTTTATCGGGTAACATAAATATCATTCTTGGATATAGCCTCATTAATCAAAACCACAAGTGCTCCAAGAGTTCTGATGGAAAGGATGTAGCAAAAGGTGGCTTTCATCATTTACATAATTAAAAAAAATTCTGGATTCTTGTCCCTCGTTTGATGCTTCTGGGTTATGGACAGCTGACACCTGCTTTCTGGGTGCGTACTGTTTCTTCCTACAACTTCTCTTTTCTTATCAAGGAGTGGGCCCCACGTTGCCTTGTAGGGAGGCAAAGTTAACACGAAACAAGACAGAGCAGCTTGAAAGGAAAGTACATTAATCAAGGAAGTGTATGGGTAGAGAAAAGAGTTTGGGGTCAGGACACGCGATTTCTAATCCCTTTACAGTCATTGATTTGGTGTGTATGACATTGGTCCAGTCATGGGACCTCAGAGCCTTGGCGTTGCTCATCACAAGCGGCTGGGAGGCTGATTGTATTGAAATGCAAGCTCTCTGATGAGCACTGTTACTCTTTCGTCTCATCGCACATGGTCAGCAAGATCTGTGTCTTGGATAGTTGACTGCCCAAGATTCTGTCTATTTTCCATAAGACGCTTGCCCGGAGTTGACCAATAGAAGTCATCTGGCTCTATCATCTTTGGGTGGCCAGTGAATGATGTTTCCCACGGACCCACATCATCTGAAGCTGCTTCAGAGGCTCCTCAGGTCAGATGCAAATGGGGACAACTGATGTTTGATCTTAGAATCTCCAGACCAATATCCAAATATTGAGTTCCATCTTGGAGACCTTGGCTTCCCCCCTGGCTCAAGTAACAGATTACTGATGATGGATCTTGGGCAGGCGGAAATCAGGGTTTTAGGAGTAGACTTCAAGTTATTCCTTCAGCAGGACTCTCCCAATATTTTGATTCTGAAGCCTTCCTTACTGTAGCTCTCCTAGTATTTGCTTATTGAGAAAGTCTACAAAGTGGTAGGCCACCTTGACTCTCATGATTATTCGTTCCCCCTCATAAGAGGCTTCTACAGTCCTGCCCTTCTTTTTTTTTTTTAATTTTTAAAATTATTTTATTTTTTTAAAAAAGATTTTATTTATTTATTTGACAGACAGAGATCACAAGTTGGGGGAGAGGCAGAGAGAGAGAGAGGAGGAAGCAGGCTCCCTGCTGAGCAGAGAGCCCGATTCGGGGCTCGATCCCAGGACCCTGGGATCATGACCTGAGCCGAAGGCAGAGGCTTTAACCCACTGAGCCACCCAGGCGCCCAGTCCTGCCCTTCTATGCCTCCTGTGAGGCTTGTGGGCATTAGCACTCCACGGCTGGGCCTGATGTGACTGCATACTGTGGCCAGGTCTCTTGTAGCCTGTTATAGCTGGGGGCTGCTCCAGCAGCCCAACTCCCAGAATGAGGAGACACACGGAGCACAGCAGAACTCAGCCTCAACCAACCTGCAGCCTCCGTGGAGTCTGAGTAAGAAATAAATGTTGGTTGTTGTAAGCCACTGAAATTTGGGGGTTGCTTGTTACCGCAGCAACCAAGCAACACTAGCAGCAAAAATACAATGAATTGTTTTGATCATCTTAATTTCTACAGGTGCTTGAAAATAGTGGGATGGCAACTGGACTGATGAATGGACGGATGATTCTGTAAGTCAGTCATACTTTTTTCTTTCCAAGTGTTTGGACCGGGCTGGATGTCCCATCTGAATTAGATTCCTTGTCATAACTTGTCTGTATTCTCTGATGTAATTGGGTTTCTAACTCCCCGGTTTGGGAATACCCATTCTAGATCAATTACTCACCTCCAGATTTGTGCCAAGTTGGAAAGAGAATGGATATTTGAGACAGTGGATGTGGGGTTGGGTCCTGGCTCTCTCACATTATTTCCTGTTTGAACTTGGGCATGACCCTTGGCTTTTCTGAGCCGCTGTGTTTGCTTAAAACTCTTACATACAAGGCTGTTTGGAGTACTAAATGGAACAAGCCATAGAGATCTTTCTAATGTGAATTGTAGGTGTTATTCTTGGAGTAAGTAACCCAAGGATAAAAGAGCCCCAAACACCTTCGCTTCTCCTCCTGTCCTCCCCATCTCTCTTTTCATGTACCCCGCAAGCCACCAGCTGTGTGCTCCCACACATCTGAGTCTGAAAGATGGCATTGAGGAAACTCAAAGTCCTTATCAAAGGCATGGGGGCATTGGCAGCTCCGGCTGGAGCAGGGCAGAACTTTTGTTTGAGATGAAAGTTAACTCAGAATCTGAGATCTAAAGGAAATACCCAATTTCGCATTACTCCCCTCCCTTCCCACCTGTGAAAGACCCTGACAAGTTCACTTGCGGTGGCTTTCTCTTTCTCTGCCTGCTCTCCTCCCCGACCCCCATGGCTCCCCACTCCTCGGACATGGGTCTCTCAGTATCCATGGAACTTAGAGCAACTGAGTTAATTGGGACCGAGGGAAGCACCACAGCCAGCCTGCTTAAATTACAGTCTCTGTGCTTTCCATCCAGTGGGCGGCACCTGTCTACAAGCCTGTGTCCAGGGTGAGCCGCTGAAGGGAGGGATTGGGGTTCCCATCCTAACGTCAGCTCTCTGGGGTCAAGAGATGAATTCTGCAAGGCTTAGATTTAGGGCAGAAATTCTGCCTCATGAAAATGATTTTAGTGAGGTCAGGAGGGTCCTGGGTATGCGTGTGGTGGGGGGATGTTGGGAGGTGGCTTTAAAATGACGAAAGGGAGGCAGGGACCAACCTTTGGCAATGCTATTTCCAGACTATTCTGTAGCTTCTCAACTTGGTCCTCCTTAGCCCCCCTCATAGGCCCCCATGCCTTCCTGCACTTCCTGCTCCCCCTCTTTCCATCATTATAGCCCAATCTATGAAATGGGGATAAAATCGCCTTGGGGTTGAGGGAGCCCTGGCCACCCACTGGCGCTGTCCTGAGCACTTTCTGTGCACAGGTTGAAGCCCGAGAAATGGCCGGTATTTGCCCATTTTTGACCTGCATCAACAGCAATGTCATACAGGGCCGTCACATTCCATTTCTCCTCCATCTTGGGAAGTATAACGACCTCTCCATTTTCCAGATGAAGAAATCGAGACGTCGAGTCACTAGCTCTAAATCGTACATTAGTAAACCAGTAAACCACAGAGTGAGGACGTCTGTTTAGCGTCTTGATTCCAGGCCCAGCCCAGAATCATCACACTCCACTCATAAATTCATTTATGTTAATATCTAATTGATTAGTAACAGCTTTCAGTGTCACCTCCTCCGTGGGACGGGGTAGGTTCATTAGGGAGTTGCTCTAACACTGGCACTGGAAGCTATTGGAAATGAGGGGGTACTTGAACGTCCTAGGATGTCTCTGATTTGGCTTTCCAGGGTCTGCCTGGCCCATGAGACGTACGCTGGAAAGGGGGTGTGGGGGCAGGGGAGGCGGGATGGCAGGGCTAGTGCAGAAACTCATTAAATTATTAAAAAATTAACTGTTAAAAATTTAACTGTTTTTCTGATTTAAGGAGTAATATCCATTCAGAGTAGAAAATGAAGACAATGCAAAAATAAAATAAAATATAATAAAAATGACCAGCAGTCTTCACCTAGAGGTAGTCCCAGTGTCTATGATTGTTGTGTATCTTGCTCTCCTCTCTCTTTTTCCTCTTCACAGGCATATATAAATTTTGGAGTGGGAGATCTATTGCAAATGTTATTTTTCTTATTTATTCTCTGTTTTCTTCCAGCAAAGATTTAACATGGTTGACAAGGATGCATAAAATGTGACGTGATAGCACAAATTAAAAGTGGGGTTAAGAGGGGTGCCTGGGTGGCTCAGTGGGTTAAAGCCTCTGCCTTCGGCTCAGGTCATGATCTCACGGTCCTGGGATCGAGCCCCACGTCGGGCTCTCTGCTCAGCGGGGAGCCTGCTTCCTCCTCTCTCTGCCTGCCTCTCTGCCTACTTGTGATCTCTGTCAAATAAATAAATAAAATCTAAAAAAAAAAAGTGGGGTTAAGAAAGAAAAATCCATACCCTGACATATTCAGATGTATATTTTTTCTAGCTTTACTGAGATATAATTGACATAATATCATGTACAACACATTAATTTGATACATTTATATACTGCAAAATGATGACCACAGTAGCTTTAACTAACACCTCCCTCATGTTACATAATTACGACTTCTTTTTTGTGGCGAGAACATTTAAGATCTGCTCTCTTAGCACCATTCAGGTATATAATACAGTATATAATATGGTGTGGATTCAAGCACATAATACAGATTGATTATTTTTTAAAGAAAATTTTTATTAGATAAGCTTTATATATAACATAATATATAATTTATATATTATATATAACATAATAAATAAATAAATAAATTTATTTAAGTAATCTGTACACACAACAAGGGATTCGAACTCATAATCCTAAGATCAAGAGTCACATGCCCTATCGACTGAGCCAGCCACCCACTCCCCGATTTGTGTCTTAAAAACTTAACATAACACCCAGAATATTTGCCTGTTATTAAATATTCCACAGCATCATTTAAAAATGTAATTCGCTAAAATTGACAACACAGAAAAGTGCACAGATTAGCAGCAAATGGCTTACTACAGCTTCATTTTTAATGATTCTATGCCTTTCCACTGATCGGCGACATGGCTCTTTACTTGATCAGTTCACTCCCATTGTCCCTTTAGTCTGTTTCCAAAATTTCCATATTATAAATAAAGCTGAAAAGAAGATACATTTCTAGGAGGGTTTTCAGTAACACCGGAAGCCATGGAAGTATCACTAGGTCTGAATCTCACACTGTGCTTGAAAGCGAATACCATCTTCTGGGGCATGAATGTGGTGGTTGCCACAACTCCCTTCTGCCCACGTATGAACACTTGTTATCTTCAGCCACGTCAGCTCACCCCCCACCTCCCATCTCTGTCCCAGCTCACCCCCCACCTCCCATCTCTGTCCCAGCTCACCCCC